>LPNX010505864.1:425039-462991 GCA_001517045.1 Pseudotsuga menziesii
CCGATTGGGAAATTAAATTGACTGATATTAATTCCTATATTATGCTTGGTCTAATAGAATTTCAATGATGCATTTCACAGGTGAGAAAGGTGAAATCCAATGGTGCACATTGATCATGGAAGTAGACCAAAAGCTGCTGGAGTTGGCTGGAAGTCTCCTTCAAACAATTTCCAGGACCCAAGAGAATCTTGGAGAGATGCTCAAGATACAAAAAAGGCAGAATGAGATGAACCACTAGATTTTGCAAGACTCTATTGGTTTGCAAAAGGAGGTAAAAATCCTTCTGGGAGCAATTCGTAAAGGCAAGGAAAGGGGATCAATGATGGGACATTCATCCAAGCGATCCATTAAGAAACGTCCCAGGCATGAAAAATCAAAGGAAATTGAGCAGGTAAAGATGAAGTAGCCAACGAAATGTTGGAAATGCGGAGGACATCATTTACGCCGGGATTGCCCAACGACGGAACATAAAGAGGGAAACAGGCACAAAGTTCCTCGACTTAGGGATGAGCTGAAAGCTGAGAACCAGCACGAGAAACTCATGGAAGCCGAGGGGCTTGGTCCTGAAAGTTCAAATAAATAATTGAACGTGGGACAGATCTGCAAAATTTTGAAATTTGGGTTTGCAAATTGTATATGTATTCCTATGTATTGGAACACCGAGGACGGTGTTATTCCAAGGGGGAGGGGATTGTAATACCCCGGTTTTCACCCCGTTTACTTTAAAAGATACATGATGTAATTTTGTAATTAATCATGGTGTGGAGCTTAAGGGAAAAGCCCCACCATCGATTTGGTTGTGTATGTTTCGGCAATTGGGATCGTTGCCCATGGTATATCATGCTACCCGGCACATTATAGTTGGCATCATGTAAAAATGCACATCAATTAAAATAAACCTACATCCAGCTACGACGGTGCAACGTTAAATGAAAAGGGCATGATTCCTAAGGTTAAGGGGGGGGGGGTGTTGTCTAACCTGTGGGGGCCATTGGGTGTTTGCCATGTGTTGACCATCCACTAAAATTCTGTTGTTTGATTAGTTGGGATTAGTTATGGCTAGGGAGTGGTGGATGGCAGGACTGCCAGTCTTTTCCCCACGTACACTCCACCAGCGAGCTCGCTCTTCCTCACGCAGGGGCAGGGGAAACAGTCACCACTCTTCCACCCACATTTTTGGGGGTTTTTCTCAGTCTCACGTAGGGAGATCGTTTACTCTCCTCCCACTGCGAGTCATTTTGGTTATCCTCACGCAGAGGGAGATTCCTATTTTCTCTCACACCGTTGAACTCTCCATCGTGGTTTTATTTTGTCTTGACCATCTCACATCGGCGGGAGTCTTTTGTCTTCACCTTCTCATGCACAGGAAAATTGGCATTGTTCTTCCTCACACAGGGAGTTGGGGAAAGGGGGTTTTGGTCTCACAAATTTCTTGTGTATAAGCCATTCAAGTTCAGGGACTGTGCGTATGTGTGTTCCCCACTTTTGGATGACTGTGGTCTATTTAGGTGTTTCATCATCGTTTTGTTCTTCCTCACCCAGTGAGTTGTTCTGTTCACTCTCCTTACGCACCGGTGGAAAATGGGCATGGTCCTCCTCACACAGAATGCTCTCCTTTGTTTTGGGACTCACGCAGTGAATTGAGAAGCATGTTCTGTCATCCATGATTTCATGTGAATGAGCCTTCACATTCTGTGTTGTGTGTAAGTTCATGCTTGTTCTCCGTATCGATTGTGGTCTGCGTTTATGTTTTTCCTTTGTCCAAGATTGAGAATCGGATTCCTCTCCTGTTTTGGGACTGTGTAATGTTGCCATCATTTTCATTGTGAGTTTGGGGTTGTCGTCTTCCCCTGGTTTTGGGTTTCTTCCTAGTTGCTGAGGTTGCAAACGTTTGGGATTGTTGCTAAGTTGTTTTGGCCATGCTAGGGCTAAGAAAAACTCTGAAGTGTTCTTTGATCTGCTGTGTTTCACCTTTTTGTTTGGGGTTGTCACCCTGTTGTCTTTACCTTCTTCACAGAGTTGTCAACTATTTGTTTTACCGCGACATGCAGTGGTTGGTCTTTGGACTGTTGAGAGTAGGATTAGAGGCTGGGTATGCTTGAGAAGATTGGTGTTGAAGCCACTCAGACAGATTTATACTATTGGCTTTCTTCTCCACAACCCTTGAAGAGTATTGGAAAGGGAAGTCAGGGCTTGAGGGACTATGAAGTAGAGAAAGGACTGATTCCTGGTGTCGGGTGTGTGAATGTCTTAAAATTCAAGTTAAATATGGTGTAGGCGTCCTTAGCTCTCCATTGAGGCCACCAGCTTAGCATTTAGCCTTTCCTAGCTCCTTGACTACTTGATAAATCCTGCTGTGTGGGTTTGGCTGATTTGTGTACCTTGGCTATGTGTAAGCCTGCTTTGACCCTTATTCCTTGAGGAATCATGCCCAGCTTGAGGGTGGCAGTGTTGCTGAGAGATTCAGCGACATAGCTGATTACGGGACGAGTTCTTATCAGATGAGTATTCTTGTCCATTTTTCCTCTACATTTACATTTACTGTCTAATGTCTAATGAATTATACTTTTATACAATCAAAACCTATATTTTCTTAATGGATAAAAAAATCATATGCTTTACCACTTGGTTCAACAATTCTTAGTGCAACAAAAAGTACCAACATAACATGGGGAGGTGGTGATTTGGTTCCAAAGTGTCTTTTTTACCAATTTGATTAGGAACCATGAATTTTTTGGTACATCACATTCATGCATTTACTATCTATGTGATAGTTTTAATCGAGATAAAGGTATTCTATTTTCCCTCAGCTCTCATTTATTACTTGATGAAATGAATTTTAGTTTTCACTTTCCTTGGATGGAACTAGGAGAGGAAGAATATGTCAAGTATCTTCTTTATCATGTTTTTCTTGGTTTATTTTGGATGTACAATGGAAATTTCAATAGAATATTCAATTTCAACTATAAAATGCAATCTGATGTTTGGGGTTGTATAAGTGATCAAGGAGTGGTAACTCATATAATGGGAGGAAACTTTGCATAGAGTTCCATTATGATTAAAGGGTGGACCCATAAATTTATATGGGCATAATTCTCTCAAGTGATCTAATATTATGGTTCTTCATTATCTGCATATGGTCTTTTATTTTTATTTGCTCATTTTGTTTGGCCATTTAGCTTAATGTTCTTATTCAATGTTCATGGGTATTATCAAGAACTCATTGAATCTATAATTTGGTCCCATATCAAATTTAAGGTTTCTCCTGTTATCCATCCCATAACCTTAATCAATATAGAGGGACGTGTTGTATGAGTATCCCATTAGCTTATGGGTGGAAGCATCACAACGTGGGCATTCATATTGAAATAGGGTAATGGTTAAAACTTAGGAGGATTTGAAAAGAATTAGCACATCTATATTTCCAAATTTCATCCAAGGCTTGGTTCAGGACCCAACCACTTGTCATATTTGGTTCAGGAATGCAACCGCACATGACTTTGAGAGTCATGGTGATATTTCTGAAGAACACCTTTATCATATAAAAATTTGCTTCCAGTAATATTACCAAAGTTATAAATAGTATTTCTTTGGACCTCTGGTAATTTGTTCCATGTGGCTTAGCAAGGCAATTTTGAAGCATGGGTACGTCACGGGGACTTCACTTAGTGAACCTCTCACATAGCACGTGCGATCGTGGGATATTAAAGAACACCCTTAATTTCGAGAGATATTGACCCAAACTCTTTTTGTTGAAACCCCCTCCCAATACTTAAAAATTCCTCCCCACCCCTTTTTATACCTCAATCCTTATAAACGACCCTACCCACCCCCACCTTAAACCCCTTATCCCCCCAATACCTGCAATATATTGGTTTGATTTTTTATAATTTTAAAACCCACAATATGAACTAACGTGATAGGATATTGGTAAACAAGTGAAGCCCCTGTGGGGTACGTGACACCCTTATATGTAAGACCCATTGCTCGTGCATTTTGAGATCCTCATTTTGCTCAACCAACTCTAGAATCCTTTACTCGAGGAGGTGCTCTTAGTCAAGTCAATATTTCTTATTCCAATGTCTATATATGGTGGTATACAATCAGATTATTCACTAATTGATATATTGAAACTAGAGATCTTTTTTCGTTGTGTTTTCTTACCATGTTTTTAATAGTAGGTAGATTATAACTATAACCTAAATGGAGACCAACTGTTTCATGGTTCAAAAATGTTGAATTCTGGCTCAATCACCATTTGTTAGGACTCTTTGAAGTCAAATATCTAGCTTGGATAATGAATTTAGTTCATTGTGTTATTCCATAATCAAGGGGAGATAAAGTTAGATGGGATAACCTTTTGAATGCATTACCACATTCCCAAGGCTTATGATTGATTTTCACATGTTAGTGGATATTTATGGTCAAAATCATAATTTTAGTAGTCACTTATTTAGTACACTGCAAGGGGTGGGAACTGCTATTTTAAATCTTCTGAAAGGATTTCACCCATAAACTCAAATTCTAGGGTTGAATGATATCACCCATCATCATTTAGCTATTGCATTTTTTTCAATTCTGGTCATATGTATAGAACCAACTTTGGGATTGATCATAGTATGGAAGATATTTTAGAGGCACATGTTCCTCTAGGAGGCCTATTAGGATGTGGACATAAGGGTATTTATAACACAATCAATAATTCTCTTCATTTTCAATAGGATCTTGCTTTAACTTCTATATGGTTTATCGCTTCCTTGGCATCTCAAAAATTGTAGTATTTACTTGATTATGTGTTCATAGCACAATATTTCAACACCTAAGCGGCATTATATACTCATCACCAATACATTGTTGATTTCATTATAATAGGATCATTTTCTCATGGAGATAGATTCCTTGTTATGGGTTAAAATATGGAACAAAATAAGGATGATGTATTGGTGAGATTGTTGGAGCATAAGGAAGCTATAATATATCATCTTAGTTAGGATAGTTTATTATTTGATTTCCATACCTTGGGAATTTATGTTCATAATCAGGGATGATTTTAGGGGCGAATTTTAGCCCAGTGGCTATTTTTCCATGTTTTTCTCCCAAAAAACATTCGCCATTTTGCATTTTTTGAAGCCCTGTTTCATCCAATTTTGATGGGGTAAAATTGTCTCACCCCAAAAATCGCCAAATTATTATATAAACGATATAAAATCCTTGGAAATTAAAATATTTTTTGAAAAATATCGCCAATCATTTTATAGTTGGTATTTTAAGAATTGGTAATATTCACCAACATTTATACACTTTTAAATAAGTATGGTTCCTTAAAATCATCCCTGTTCATAATGATGTTATGCTTGCTTTTAGTTCTCTAGAAAAATAAATCTTAATCGAGCCCATATTTTATCAATGGATACATTTGCTCAGGGTAAGACCTTGTTTGTTTTCTTGTGTTCCTATCTTCAATAAGTGGTCTCAAATTCGATGCATGTAGAACATATGGTTACCTGGTTGATTGAATGTTATTAATGATAATAAGAATCCATTGCTATTAACAATCAATCCAAGAGACTCTTTGGTTCATCGTGGTATTTCTCTAGGTTTGCATACAATCACATTGATCCTAGTTAAAGGTGTTTTGGATGCAAGTGGTTCTAGGATAATGCTAGATTAAGAAATATTTTGGTTACATTTTTCCTTGTGATGGTCTGATATGGCGTGGTACTTGTGATATCTTTGTTTGGGATGATTTTTATTTAATAATTTTATGGATGTTGAATACTATTGGATGGTTTAATTTATATTGCCATCATAAGGATATAATGTTATGTGAGGATAATGTAGCACAATTTAATGAGTCTTCCTCTTATTTAATGGGACGACTGGCATATTATATACGGTTAATTATTTCACAATTTATTAATGGATACAATTCTTTTAGTATGAATACTTTATCTATTTGGGAGTGGTTGTTCTTATTCAGGTATCTTGTTTAGGCTACTATAATTATGTCCATGATTTCTTGGCATGTATATTGGTGGGAACTAATCGAAAATATTGCATGGGCCAATGAATGCTCACTTTTGGATAATTTATTTCAATGGAGGGACAGTCCTATAGCTCTTTCCATTGTCCAGGCATAATTAGTTGGATTAGCTCACTTTTCTATAGCATGTATATTCACTTATGTAGGTTTTTTCATTGCCTCTACATCAGGTAAATTTGATTAATTATTCTTCATAGATTTCATTAGTGTATGGGATATTATTGTATCAATGGAAATACCCCTTAGAGAAAAAGTAACCAATTTCATTTTTCTACATTTATAATATAATATATATATTGATTCTTGGTAGGTAATTGTACCAACTGAACTATACTGACGAGAAAGAGACTCGTTTAGAGAGAGAAGAAGAGACCAACACTAACAAAAAATATCATTTGATTCTTCAATATTTGGAGGAAGGAGAAAAAGTTTCAACATTGGATGAAAAATGGGAAATTCATAGAAAAATGCAATCTACACCACATAATAATGCACCTACATGTCTTCATTGACATTGATCCTCGACTAGAAAACCTAGAACCAACTATTGAGAATTTGGATATTTCAAACATGTACTCTATGAGATGGGCCATGCATGTTTATTTCCAGCGATAAAAAGTCGAGTTGGTAGGAATTAAATAAATAAAAAGTAATTGAAGTTTATTATGATAATTCAAATTTACCCCTATCCCTATGTATAAGTAGGGAGTATGTGCCATGATTGTTTGGTGTACCCATTCTATTTATGATGTCAATCAATGGTGCAAAGTATAGTAGTATGGTAACTAGAAAGGATCGTAACCTTGAGTTCACAGGATCAAACTCCATCTCTGCCATACTAGAACATAAATAGTATTATGGTTTGGAAAGGATTACTCCCTCATTTTATAAACGACTACTATCTCATTATCATTTATAATTGAATGAAAAGTGAAGAAAATATACAATTAATACATGAGCAATTCATTTCCATATTCCATTTGATTGATATGGAAGTTTGTAGGGATCGAACCCGCGACTTCTCCTTGGCAAATAATTTTTTTACCATTCAAACACATCCATATTTTATTCATTTTGAATACATGCATGCATGCACACACACACACACATATTTATGAAGGTGTGTGTCTTGTCAACAAGGAAAATCGGGTTCAATTCCCCTTAGGGGTGAACTAGTTGGGAGGAGACACCCAAAATCCAACCAGTTGAGGGTTGGTGTGACCCAAGTCGGGTGTGATCTTCGGGAGATTTTGACGGTTTATATGCCGCTAGGTCATGGTTTCTTGGACCAAAGGCCACTTCCGTAATTTAGGGAGACTCTATATAACAATATTAATGATCCAATTATTCATTCAATTACAAAAAACTCATCCTCCTTGGTCCTAAAGGAAAAGGCCCTTTAGAAGAGATATAAATTTCTTCAGATGGGGGGGAGGGGGGGGGGCGGCGGCGAGGGAAGTTTGAACCTAAAAAAACTAGAAAATATTTGAGATATTAAATGATGATACCTACGAAAAGGACTAAGTTGATTCATAATGATACACACAAAAATACGAGATTTTTTCTCCCTCACCAGCCATCGAGAGAGGAAGTGAAATAGGTAAGATGATCATGTGAAATCATCATATGTCACATGAATGGTTGGTATTGGCATGACCTTATGCTTATATTAAGGTACTCTATGAAGGGGTAGAATAGAAATTGTCTCCCAAAGAGATGACTGAGTACTGGTTGATAGCTTTGGTCTTTAAATCTAGTATAATAAAAAAACTATTGTGAGTTTGAATCCCTCTCTCTCCTGTTGTATTTTTTAACAATAACGTTTATTAGTCTGGTGTAGTACAAAAAATAGAATAGTTTGGTTGGATATATATTATATACAAGGATCCTATTGGAAAGACAGTATTTTAAAAAACTCTTACCATGTCGATATGGGAGATCAATGTAATGAAATTGAATTGAATTCTCTTCCATTTGGTTCAATATATTGTTTCAATTAAGAGGAGTCATAGAAAGGATCGGGTCAAAATCACAATAATTTCCTTTCTCATATCACATTACAACTATATGATCCCTTCCCACGTGACACAAATGACCTATGAAAAAGAAAAATCCTAGATCAAAATGGAAGATTCCTAACCAACTTTGGGTCAAAGAGACATAATTTAATGCATTGAATTCAGTGTCTAAACCACCCATATAATTTCACCAACCTAAAGGATCATGAGACATATATTATTCCACCCAAGGTTGTATGTATTTTCTCAATTTTCTCAGGTTCAAACCATTAGGTCCCCTTATGGGTTCCAACCAAAGAGCACAAAGATCTCAAAAACACATTGCCCCCCCCCCCACCAAAGATATTTTCCCCATACCTCATAGTTGGAACTATTATTTCAATTCTTGATGGTAAAGTGAGACCATGAGATTATAATACTAGGTCTAAACAAGAGAATACGATCACATCTCCCATTCCCAATGTTTCCACCCAAGAAAGGACATGGGGAGGCAAAAAAGAAAGAGTAGAGTTTATATTCTACTATTTGGGATATATTGATGCCTCCATCCCTAGGAGGCCTGCATAATGGAATATTATCTCATTTACTATATTGGTTCTTCCAATATATTGGTGTTCTTGTAGGGGAAAGCCTCCATCCCCAAGAATCATGTATGATGGTAAATTAGGTCAAGGATAGAGTATGCCCCTGATGATCACATTTTTTCCTAGTCTGTGATAGCTATCAATCACATGGATAGTTCATTGTGCTCATTAACACCTAACCTAGAGATGTGGATCATCAAAGGGACATTAGCATGGCATGTTGCTCTTGTTTGTTTTGAAGGGGGTTTGGAACTAAACTTATCCTTAGGAAGATAGATGCGACTCAAATGGGGTGATTTAGGTGAGATCAAATAAAAATCCAAATTTATATTCATTTGTGTATTTGTGCATCCATACATCCCTTATCAGTGTATGGATGGTTATCTCTCGAGCACATGTTAAATTTCAACCTAGATGTGGAAAATGGAGCACCTAAAAATGCATCTTCATAGACCAAGAACAACGAGATCACCCATTTTATTCTAGGTAGGGTGGGGGAGGGGTCATACCATTTGATCATTTTCATGATTTTCCTAGATGTCTGTAGGAAGCAAAAATCAATAGGATTGCATCATATTTCACTAAAGGAATAACATGAAATTAAATTCTATCAATTCATTTTATTTAGGGCCTAGTAGTGTATATTGGATCTAGTCATAAGAATAGAAGAATACTTTGTGTAAATAAAAATAACTCCTTATTCTTCAACTACCGACTATGAATGACCCTTGAATTAGTGCAATGGGATTTATTTATCCATCTATTGATGATGGAATAAGAGAAGGTTCAAAAAAGGATTAGAGTGTATCAGGGTTGTTCAAGAGGATTTTTCAATATCTTATTTTCTCATCAAAAAATTTCCCCACTTACTTGCCATTGGATTGGAGAGGAAATAAAAAGGGAAGGAAGGTGAAAAATCACACTTAGTGAGTGCAGTACAATAGAGAGGAAGTTGTATTATGTGTTTTGGAAGTATAAATCACTCCTAAAAAATATTAATTCTATTCCAATTAGTTGATTAGATAGTATCACATGTGTGAGGATTTACTTTACAGGAGATGTATTTGGTTCAGGTCTAGGATATCCCAATGGTGCTAAGGAAAATCATAAGAAGACAAAGAAAAAGCATCTTATTTTATCATGTATGCTCCACTTGGATCGGGTACAATGGATATAGCTCAATTGGTAGAGACACCCTCTTGCAATTGGGTTGTTGTGATTATGGGTTGGACGTTTGATCATCTACATGGTAATGATAGTATCTTTTACCCAATAATTGAGAATAGGACCGAAACATGCCACTAAAAAACTCTACATAGATAAACATGGGCTATCGAGATCATAGAGAAGTGGGTAGTTGGTTAAATCTAGTATGGATCATACATAAGAAATAGTTGAAGTTAGTGGCTCTCAAAGGGTTAAATTGTTGATTCTAGAGTCTAGTTATCTTCATGATTTAGAGGTCTTGTTTTAGCCATGTTTGGATCCTAGTTCCTAACAATGGGGTGTAACACCCCAAAGTTGTCCCCATGTTTTTGTTACAACCATATGGCTATAAGCCAAGATTAAATTTAATATTTAATGGACACTATATAAATAATAAATAAACATAGATGACTGTGGTGAAGGTGAACGCAGAATAAATGGGGGGCCATGATCCACGAGTGACTCGAAATGACATGGAGAGAAAGGGGGTTGAAGATAATCCTGGGGGGTTTATCATACAACTCTTATTCCTAAAAGTGCCTGAAGTTCCTTTAAGGAGGGGTAAGCAAATCTCTTTGGTCAAGGGGTTGGTATTTGATAAGAACTTATTTGTAGTGGTGTCCGTTGAGGTTGGGAACAGAGGTTGGAATAAAATCCAAGATAATAGAGCATTGAAAAGGGATTTGAACCATCCTCCGCCATGGAATTTTAATGTAATTAAGTGTGGCACATCACACATAAATATATGCAATTATGTTAATCTGGTGGTGGGAATTGACAGAATACTAGGTCTAATAAAGAGAATTGTAGGAGTTGACTGAGAAATGGAAGGTGCACTAGAAAATGCAGCGAGGTGTTAACATGGTAAATTCTGAGCCAAGGATCCTTAGAGGTGATCTGGGGGTTGTACATATATAGGAATTAATATTTTTCACTTGATACAAAGCTAATATTGGCACAGATGTGGGGGTTATGAAGTAGGGGACTATCCATAGGACTCCACAAAAAATGTCAGTGTTTGATGCAATTCATGAGAAAGGCTATCTATGTGATGCGGTGAGGTGTTACCAAAAAATTTTCGCTACTATGATAGCAATGTTGCAGAAGTGGAATTCCTACCATCTATTTTCCAACCACCGAGCATATGCTTAATCCTACTAGTGTAGTCGTAGAATATGAAGTTCAAGGATGGCTACACACATTCATGTGGATATTTGAATATGACCAAGTTGCATAATTAACCTTAATACTCTTTAGTTTAGCCTTAAACATGTTTTATATGTTAATAAGGTGATTATGCATTAAGAAAAAGTGATCAATGGAAAAGGTGTATGTGAGTCTTGGGAGAGATCACGTGCCTAAGGAGGAAGCATGCATGCAATGGAGATGTTATAAATAAAAGGTGAATTCCAAAATTTCACTATTCTAAAGTGTGGGTAAGGTTATACTCTTGAGAAGATTTTATAGTGGAGGTAATTAAATTCTTGAAATGATTTCTATCCTTGACAGAAAGCATAGGAATATGTTGGGAGGAAACCCTTCATTTACCCATTATGCTAATGTCATTCCTCATTTTTTCCATTAATCCTTGTTACTTCTATGGAAATCAATTTAGTTAGAATCTGAGAGAGAGCTTCTTGAGTGAAGAATTTGAAGAAAAACACAAAGTGAAATGTCTTTCTCCTTGTGGGTTTATGGTCTTAGCACGGGGGTGGAGCCTTGTTGAGAGATGAATGAGCAAGGTAGCCTATGGTCAAGTGGTGTGTGCTTCACACTCATTCAATTGTGTAGATTTTCAACCACCCATATAAGTTTATTTATTGGAATCGTTCATTTGAAATGTTATTAAATTTATGAATTCCAAGATAGATTATTGGAAATGTTTATGTAATTCTTTGTTTGTCAATAGTTGATTTACATTATTAAGGATTTAGATATTTCTGTTGCTAATTTAATTGCACGGTATTTGTCATTATTAAGCATTTTCCTGAGTTTACCATGGTTAGTTTGAAATTCTAGGTTTACATGCCAAGTGCTTGTGAGAATATTTGAGTGAGTAAAAGTTCAAAATGCAGTCATTTAACACCTTAAAGAATTTAAATACTACTAAAGGAGGTGTTAAGTACTAGGTTGTAATGACTATTCTTGGAAATAACTCCTATAGTTGCATGTTTAAATGCCTTGGAAATACCATTTTTACAGTTTGGATTCCATCCATAAATATAAATTCATTTCTAAATGTATATTAGCTAAAAATTATTTGGATGTAATTTATCATTTGTATTCCAATCACCAATTATTAGACATACTAGGAAGGCAAGTCGTTCTGGATTATACCGCATTTCAAACCTAGCACATAAGTGCTTGATTGCACGTAAAATGGTTGTTAAAAAGGTGTAAAAGAAACTTGAACATCTTGCACACAAGATGTTTGTTAAAATGTCTCAAATACATATAATTAAATAAAGTTTAAAATTTTCCTTTTTTAACTTCGGATTGCTCAATTCGAAGTCCGGTAGTCGATTCATGTGAGTTCTTATGTAGTTGAAAACATTTGAAAACTTTGCTTGGCTTCCATTTGATGACTTGTTCCTATCATTAATTGTTTCAAGAAGTCATATATTGCTGGAAATGCACTTCTAGTCTTTGCACATAAGCTGTTTGACGAAATGTGTCAAAAGAACCTTAAACCTTTGCATTCCAAGTGTTTGACAAAATATGTCAAAGACAAATTGTGAGAATACCTACAATGTGTTTGTCAAAGTGTGTCTAAAATTTATTGCTAAGATGATCAGGACATGTTTAACGAAACAACACAAAGAAATATCATTACATGATATGCCAGAAACTACATTTTCATAATTTCTTGTAGCTATGGAAACTCTGTAGGAATTCTGGTAGATAGGGAAATTCTATAAAATTTCTTGTAGCTACAGAAAATTATGTAGCATAATGAGATTTGTCTCTACAGGGGATTCCTGTAGCCTATATTTTCTGGGTCTAAAAGGTAACATAGTTACTTGTAGTGTGAATTAGTTTCCGAGGCTACTGAAAAATCAAGATTGTTAGGAAATTAGTTCAAACCTTAGTGTCGAGAAATGTTGGAAGGGTGATGTTAATCCTTTATAAGCATTGAATTAGTTGACAGACAATATGAAGAGTGTGGTGTGTGCACTTTATTAAGATTTTAGTTTGTTTCTTTAGAAGATTTTTTACGCATGGGTTAACCTTGTAAAGGGGGGTTGTTAATACCCTTATGCCTATGAACATGCTTAAATTTTTTGAACAATCGCCATTTATTATGCCCTTAGAAATTGTGCATTTAGGATTTGTTGAGGCCTGGAAATTCGCAGGCAACAACAACAAGGGATTCTCCCTAGTCAACGTTCCCAACTAGCCCATGAATGTTTGGTGTAGGGAATTCGTTCGGTTTGCGGTCCGGCTACTGTAGGTCAAGTAACAAAAACAAAGGGTTTTATTGGTTGTGGTCTGGTCCACCATGTATATTTTTGTATTTTTGACTTTAAGGATGATATGCAAGTGCCTATCTAAGGTGCAGATTAATAAAGAACGCGAGGAGTGGTCACAATGTGATGCGCAGGTTCTTACCTCTCGTCTTAGACTCTCTCGCATCTAAATCACACACAACTGAAAAGCAACACTAACTAAGAAGTCCCTAGGGAGCAAGATGATCAATGCATGAGTAATGTAATATTGTTCATATGTTAAGATAAATCACAGATAGTTGTTCTTAGAATCAAAACACATAAACATGAATAAATATATGCGCAACAAGATAGCTCATCGTCTGTTAAAACATTCATTAATCATAGTGGAAATTATCACAGAATAAACCAAAGAACATTCATATCAGAAAATAGGTTCAGAAAGTTAGAACGATCTCACAGTTAATGAAACACGTGCTGAAAATGAAATAGTTCCCCTTCAACATTGTTCATTTCATCACATTTGAACATTCCACACAGCACTTTCTCCAACAGGAAAAATTGTAATTTATTATTGCAAAACGAAATAGTTCCTCTTACAACAAGTAGTTCACAAGTCTCTCCGGGAAAAATCCCCCCTTCTATCTAATTCTTCTATATTTATACAAAAGAAAAACTGTTGGGCTGCCCACAAATGACTCTTGGGATTCCCCAACGCTTCACCTCCCACAATTTTCTCACATTAAGGGCTTATATAATTTACAATATATTACAATAAAATCAAACAAATAAAGCACTCATGTGGAGGGCCCCGCTTGATTGTTCAAGAACTTCTTCCATGCTAAAGCCTCTAAGGCAATGTTTTTGAACTCAGAAGGTTCTAAAAAATGAATATTGATTTCAAATTTAGTGGCCTGATTTCTTATTGCTTCGATCCTGGCTGAGCTTAGGCGTAGTTGATCCTCTAGCAACTGTACACTGGCCGCTAAATGAGCTACCTCATTTCTCAGGGTCTGCTCGTCTAGGGCCTTGATGTGTTGAATTCTTTGTTCATCTCCCTGATATCTACTCTGCAACATCTCCAAAAACAAGTTGTGGTCTGGAAAGGTGTCCATTCTTTGTTCAGCAACAACCTGGCAACGATTGTAAGTAATCAAAAGTCTCCTACATAATTCTGTACAAGATCCCTTTGTCTTGTTTACAGCCTTATTAAATTCTTCGGCTATGTTTATGGAAAATTCTAATAAGTTGTAGCCTTGTTTCAGGCCTTGGTGATCTTTTGCTGGCAGATCTGCAAGGATTTCCTCATTTGCTTCTAATCTGGCTATTCTTCCCGTCAAGACTTCTAGAATGTCCTGCGATCTATCCACGAAATATGAAGAAGTTTCTAAAATTTCTTTTAGTCTATTGTCTACCTGCACAACCTTGCACCTCTCTTCTTCTATTGATACTTGCAGCTGGTGCATGTTGATCCTTTGTGCTAAAACATGCTCCTTGAAAGGATGAAGGTTGACTTGTTGTTCCCTGGCCTCTTCTAGAGTTGTTGCTAATGAAGTAACTTGTTCTTTAAGCTCTGATATATGCACCTAAGATTGCCTCTCCGACTCCTCCGAGGCAGCTTTCTGTAAATCCAGCTCCCCTATCTTACTTAGCAGTTGATCCTTTTCTGTATGAAGACTTTCACATATCATTTTCAACCCATCCTTTTCAATCCTTAGCCCCTGACATTCCTGCTGCAATTTTTCTAGACTTTCCTGGGTAACCTCCAGAGATCTCTTCTCTACTTGAAGGAACTAGAGCTCTGCTTTTGAAGAATTTATTTCACGTTCCATGTCTTCAAACTTCCTTTTCAACCTATTACTTTCCTCTCTCTCCCTTTTTAGGGTATCTTTTAGTTGGGCAGCAGATTTCTTTGACTGTTCAAGGTCAGTCATTATGCGATCCACATTGTCCTCAGAAACATGGATCAATGCTGCTCCAGCTCTGATAGTGAATCTTGGGTCCTTGTCTGCCCATACACCATGGTTGTGTCATTTATCATTTTCCCCGACTACCCCCCAGTCTCGACTTTCCTCTCAATCCTTTTCACAATTCTTTTTGTTTCCTTGTCGTAAAAAATAATGTTGAAGTCTGGAACCTCTTCCCCTTTCTTTTGTTCGAAAGGGATCAGTCTTAGGCCAGGAACAACAACATGTCCTAATGTGCTACTAGCAGCTGCCTCAGGGTCTTGAAAATCAGGAGTACCCATATCCTGAACCTGAAGGTCTAAAGGATCAGAAGCTTGTGGCTCTATCATGGACCCAGTTAGTTTTAATCTTTCTGCTTCCTGCTTCCTAAGTTCCTCATCCATTTTCCTTTTCTTTTCTTCTTCTTCACTCTTGGCAGCTTCTTCTACACTCTTAGCTACTTCTTGTTCAACTTTTCTCTTTTCTTCCTCCTCACTTTTAAGCCAGCTTTCGGCCTCCTGTGCTAGTCTCCTAGCATCTTCATCTCTTTTCTTAGCTTCCTCTTCCTCTGATTTTTTCTGCTCGTCTTGTCCTTTCCTACCTTTAGTAGTGATTTTATTTTTAAATCTTCTTTTTAATGCAGTGATGTTTTCTGCATTTCGGAAAATGGATTCATCTTTATTCCAGTGGCTTGTATACTCAAAATGTACATTTGCTTCCCTACAGTGTCCTACCACTTTATTCCGGGACTCATTCCTATGGAAGTTTATCTCCCCAAAATGGAATTTCCCCAATTCTTCTACAAATTCATCGTATTTCTTAACTCTTGAGAACTTATAGCTTCCCAACCTGAATGGTAAGGGAGGATAAGTTCCCTTCTTATGTTCAAATAAAAAACTCATGATACCATCCAAGAAGACCTTCCTAACTGCCTCCTTGTGCACCACATAATCAGTGGCATATTTTGGAAGTAGTGAAGGTGTGCTCTAGAGCATACATACATTCTGATATATAGTCCATCCTCTGTTAAGTAGTAATCCACATATTCTTCAATAACCTGCAACGTTTATTTCGACATGCAATTGCATTCTTTTAAGAAAATCATTGTATATAATGGCATAATGAAGTGTTCACACACTTCTCTGTAGTGGCTATAGTATTTATGCGCCCACAATGGCTTGTAAGCTGAATATACTAGTGTTCTTTCTCGGTCCCAAATACACCTCAGGTTTGGGAATGGTTGGTTGCACAGTATGCAATCAATTAGTATGGAGCTCATGTAGAACTCTAATTTCTTCTGGGACACCCCTCCCAAAGCTGAAGCAATGCAGGCCGAGAGACTGTTTGATACAATGTTCACCCAGTTGAAAACGGTTCCTTGGGTTGCAACATAGAAGATGATAGGAACCCACCCCAACTTAAACTTTTACCGTGGGCTCTCCCGAAAATCCTGTTCAACATTAAGGCAATGAACCTATAAGGGATCCTTAAGGTGGCAGTGTCATATTCCCCTGATGGCCTAGTTCTGAAACTCTTTCCAGGTACCAGCATTCTTTTCAATGTCTCAACTAGGTCCAGATTAGTTTTCTTTAGCCAGTCTTCAGTCAAGTAAACCTGGGCTTTCGGTAAGTGGTAGGCTAGTGATACGTAACCAGGGATATAAGCAGCATAACCCTATTTGTCAACGTTGTCCAAAATCATGGTAGTTACGTATGCCCTGGGCAGAATCCATCCAATCACCTCTGAGCATGGAAAAATCTCAGGTCTGGTAGCAACCCTCATCAAAGCATATCTCTCTATATTTGCATATATAGTTTCTTCCTCAAATCCGGTGTCAGGTACCTCCCGATGTGTTATCAGTCTGTAGATTTCTCCCCACTTATATTCAAGTTCCACACCTACGATGCACCTGGTGTCTTCGTAGGTATATTCAACCTTGGTGACAATTTCAACATCGGGTTCCTCCTCCACTATAGGGGCTTTCCTTTTCTGCCTTTTAGACATATCATATTCGGAAAGGTTATCCTGTTATACACACAAATCTTTTAGGTCCTGTGTAACCATTTCCAAATAATATTCAAAGAATGGAGACAAAAATACATGAGCATTTACCTCAGTCATGCTAGTCACGATTGAATTTATGAAAACTATAGAAACAAAATTCAACTACTGAGTGTTCCTGCACGAAAAACAAATCTGCAAAAAGAACTAAATCCTGCCCATGACTAAAAATTTGCGTAATCGACTCACAACATCATGGCCTCGCTAAAATGAAGAAAATCCCCCCTCGTCAAGGAAAACAGTCTCAACTACACCCTCGGTGCTACGAATCATCCTATTTCCCAACAAGGTGCACTTCAAAACCCGACCCTAGTCCAAAAAAACATGAGCGATCTAAAACTGGAAAACCAACCTCTCAGCACTTCGAAATAAAACAAGAAAATGCCTTCCTTTGCAAACGAACAGGGAACTACCCTCCTGGATGGCCACACACAGACTAGGGGGAACTGGTGCAGACAGCGTAACGCTCGTATGCACCGGTTTTCAAAACAGCTGAGTGCGGTTCGCAAACTCATAACGGCGGCGAATTTAATCATTCAGCAAACCAAAACCCCCCACCGGACAACCATATCGTCTACATGAACTATATAAGCACTGAAAAACATAAAACTAGGTATTCATTAACCGCATAGGTGGGAACTAACCAAGGGAGACAACCCCAGTTCCACAATTAAAAAAAGGAAAAGGTAGAAATGAGAATAATGGCCTACCTGGCAAGGCGTTGTGTGACTGGCGAGAAGAATCCGCAAAATTCCACGACAGCGCCACCTAGGAAAGGGTTACCGACAGTGAGTACAATTTCTTGCTCGAAACGATAACGACAGCATGGGCACAAGTTCACAGAAAAATAATAGAAAATAAACCCCAATCCCCCAATATATACTTCCCGGTAAAGCAAACAATCGGCGTGAAAACATGACCATCGGGGGGCAAAATGACTACGGGATCGGTGATCATGTCAGTTGCATCTCTGCAAGGGCGGATGATTAAATGACTACGAGATCAGCAGTGTCAAATGAGCATCAGCAAGAGAAATAAATAAAACACTTCGCATCGGATTTCACCAGACTAAGACCTCGGGCCAATAGTTGGTTCAAGCACCGAAACAGCGGAAACTGTAAAGACACCGAGTTTCGCAGACAGTCAAAATTGGAGGTAGAAAAAACATGAGTTAAGAAAAAAATATTGACAACGCGGAAAACATAAATCAAACTAAATTGGAAAAATAGTCCCTTCTAGAGCCACAACCGTGGAAGCTACAAGACTGCAGCCTTGCGAATCAAAATGGGCGGGGATCGGAAAGAATCAACACAACCATCGAGGGGCTCACAATACATCATCCGAAACGGAGGAAAATGTAGAGTCAAAAAGTTTTGACGGTATTTCGATAAGGCCGCCAATAATAAGGAAATAAAATAAAGCGCATCGGAGGCAAGTACACCTCGAATCGAATAATCATTTAACTGCATCTCCGCAACGGTGGGCACACAGTTAACTGCATTTCTGATTCATAGTCACGACAACTTCCGACGTTGGGGTAAGAACTCAATGTAAGCTACAGAACAGTATTAATAGCATTGGCATAAATATAATCCTCGAACAAACATCATCAAAATCAAACAAACCCAAACAAGCTGAGCAAAACAAGATAAAAAGGAGGGTCCCGAAATTTTTAGAATTTTGGGAAAATGTTGCAGCTACAACATGATTATTATGCACATTAATATTAAAAAAATGGGTGTGTTTTTTAGTCAAGTACGTAAAGGTATGTTACATGGGGTCGAGGGGATTTCCTCCCATTATTGTCGCTAAGAGATCCAGGGTGGCTGGAGGAAACATTTTTGGAGCCCCCCTAGTGGAGATTTAAGAGAAACAACGTCGAAGAGACTTTTTTGCAAAAATGCCTTGTAAAGTATTGTAATTTCATAGTCAATCTAGATTGTTCATGATTAGGTCATAAATCTGACGGTATTATCTATGTTGCTTCTTTTTTTCCGTAGAAGGAAACCATTTTTATGAGGGCACTGTATTACGCATGTAAAGTGTGAGTGAGAGAGACTGTGAGAGAGTGAAGAGGAGGTTAAATCAAATGCGCTATAGGTTTTATCCATTCATTTTGTTGGATGGAATAAAGGAAGGATTGGTTATTTCTTCCTGGATGTAGCCCATATCGAGTGAACCACATATATTTGTGTCTCTCTTGTATTATGCTCTTTTGTGTTTTATTTTCGAATTCATTTTGTTTTTTATTGCTATGTGATCTTATTCCTAACATACCTCATCTAGGATCCCTTGGAAGAGGATCAAGTTGGCCCTTGTGAACAACTTGATGTAATATCAAGAAAAATGTAGTAAAAGAAAAATCCATTCCATGGCATGACCCTATTGTCTCTACCCCATAGGAACTACAATATTTCCCCAAGGATGTTGAGGGCATCTGAGGGTCATAAATAGGTCATATACACACATTGATTCGAGGGATGGAATGCATTAATTGTCTACTATGATTGTATAGAAAGGGTAAGAGAAGGTAAATCATTCTTAGGACCAAAAATTTGTTCAAAAAAAGGGGAAATCATTCTCTTGTAACTGCATATCCCAGAACTACAAGAATCCCAAAATGGGATTCCAACTCACTACCTTTTGGGAATATTTCCTCTTTGGATAGCACAATATGATGAAAGTTATGACCTAAAGTTTGGGGCAGGGGGGTTGTCTATCGTTTCCCTGTATGGTAGAATCAATTAGGGAGGCCTAAGAGATGGAAATCTACACTATGGCAGATGTCAATGGTTCAAGTTCACTTATATCTAGCTCGTGATTCTATCCAATACAATGGTATATGATAGCACATAATTCGTCAATCTTGATAACTTTACATTCATGGGCATTGATAAGATCCTTCCACTTAGTGGCACCCAAGGATGGCATATTCTTGAACAATAAGGTACAAATGAAGAAGGGTTTATGGTGGATACATATGCACGTAGAGACAAGGATATTGGGTTAATGATTCATTTGTGCTATCCTTCATCTAATTACGGATGATTGTTAATGTTGTTAGTGTAATGGTATCTCATAAAGATAATTTGATATTAAGATAATATTTGTTGAGTGAATTGAGGAGTTTTTTTTAAGACATTGTAGGAGTTGATGGTTTCATGAGAGATTTTTATTAATGTATAAATATGTATCTTGTTAATGGAAAATGATTGAGCTAGTGTGTGCATTATTGCCTATTTTTTTGTATTGCTCCATTATTACAGAATTTATAATTCTTCATGGGTGTGTAAGGTTATGTAGTATCGATTTAGACATTTAGAGTAATCAACTATTCGATGTGTTGTTATGAGAGCTAGAAAAGACCTGTAGAAGCATAAGATCCACATGCAACTTGTCGAAGTGTGAAGTCACATGACAACAAATTAATAATGTTGTTGATATTTTATCTATGTTATTTGAGATTATAGTCCCCATAGTTTTGCAAGCTACCCAAGGTAATCCCAATCTGATGTGAAATTTCTAGTACAAGAAAAATTGTTTTATGATTTACCCACAAAAGTTGAATGCGAGGTTGTGACGAATATAACAAGATGTGTGGTTGTGAGGAATAAAGCAGAACGTGGCCCGTGGGTAAGTTTTGGTTAAGGTATGCATTTTTCATGAAGTGACGGGAAATATGTCTTTGTAACCATTTAAGTAATTGTTCCATTGTTTTTAGGTAAGCTGAGGTTTGAATTGCAACCTCACAGTAAATTCATCAATGGCGGAGAGGGTTTTGCAGTATGCTCCTTCGGCTCCTCTCATGAGAGGATGTTTCTATGGCGATCTCTTCATCTACCTTTCCTCCCTTGTATCCTAAGGTACGTAGGTCGAAATAGGAATTCCTTGCTCTCGCCTGCTTTGGGTTCTGTCTATCTCTGGGTTTTATTGTTTATTTCTTTACTATTCTTCTCTAGGGTGGCGCAATCTTTTTGTTTTCGCTCCCACCCTTTCTTTATAGGGTTCCGGACCCGACCTTTGCTTTGGGGTATGTTGTCTGCTTCTTTCCTTGCTTTCCTCCCTTGATGGAAACCAGCGACTGGAGTTCCTCCTCTTAGCAGAGGACTAGTACCAACTAGTCTCATAAAAAGTGGGAATCTGCCGTGGTTTTTCTAATGCCGGTTTCCGGTTGACCTTTGATTGTTTTCTTGTCTTGATTGTACCCTGGGTCCATTGATTTTCAGGTTTTTTTTTGTTTTTTGTCTACGTCACTTTCTTGGTTCACCACCTTGGGGGAAGCCCGTGTTTCCGGGGGTTGGCTTCAGGTTTTTTCTGGGCCGTTTCTTTCGCTTTTTGTACCCGCTCGGGGTGCTGACCATTTCCTTTTTTTGCCAGCTCTCTAGGGTTCTTTTCTTAATCTCTCAAAACCTTACGGTTTCGCTTAAGCCCTTTCTACTTTGGGGTTTCTGGTCTTGGATTAGTGGGTTAACCCTTGGTTTCTCCTCGGGACACAAACTCTCGGGTTTGTGGCACTCAACTCTGGTTGTCTGCCCCTGTTGACTTTTGGACATGGGCTCTTGTTGTCAATTTCTATATAGTCTTGACTCCATGCTGGATATTATGGATGCTACTACACACCCTTCGTCGGGTTCCCCTATGTCCACCTTTGCATGCTCTCGGTGGCGTAGGAAAGCTAAAGCCCACAAAGCTCTGGAGGGGAAGCTTAGATTTGTTCTGGGTCATGATGTCTTAATGGAGCGGGTAGAAGCCTTTGTGCTCTCGGGCTCTTATTAGCAGACTCGAATACTGTCAAATGGGAAAAAAGGACTGGTTTGCTTAGGCCTCGGAGCACTGGAAGCCGTTCCTTTCTTATGTGCCTATGATCAGCTTACTGGCTAGGGGCTGGGTTGTTATTGTCTTTCTGGAACACTCTCATGCTATGACTGTACTTAACTCACTTTGGTGTATTGGTGGAGGCTCTCTGGTTCTGGATAGATGGCATGTGCATTTCGACCCACTCAGGGAGCAAGTGAAGAAATTTCATCTGTGGGTTTTTCTCTTCCTTTTCCTCTATGGAGTCGTACCACGTTGGAGGGAATTGGTAATACTATTGGTCATTTTGTTGCGGTGGAGGAGGATTTCATGAACTCTTATCACAAAAGGATGGGTAAGATACTGGTGGAAATGGCCATTTCTGTGGGGCTTCTAGCTGATGTGGAGATACTGTGCCATGAACGCTTGTTCTCATAGCGTTTAGATTATCTCAACATACCCTTCAGGTGTAGTCGTTGCAAGGAAGTTGGAAATCTGCGTAGAGAATGTCTGGTCCTTCGTCAAGGTACAGCCTCTCTGATGGCTCAATGCTCCCCTGTGGCACAGCGGTCTCTTCCCCCCATTCTAGAAGTCCCCATCTCGAGGCCTCCTTCTCGAGTTCCTTCAGCAACAAGTAACTACTTTAATGCCTGCTATTTCTTTGATGATGCCTCTGAACAAGAAATTACTCTTTTGGATTCTGTGGATGGCTGTGCTACTCTTCCCTCTTCTGTTGAGGCTTCTAATCCACTTCTGTCCAGCCCTTCACCTGTTCTGAACCCTGCTATTGTCTCCTCTGAGATCCATCCTCCCTCTTTGTCCATGCCCTCTCTTCCTCCCTCATTGGAACCTGAGGTCCCTCCTTCCTCTATTTTCTCTGATTCTGATTTCCCTCTTCTCTCTTATCCTCATCCCCTTGTTAATACTTCTTCTCCTCGCAGTCCTATCACTTCACCGTCCTTTGTAGACCCCAAACTACAAAAGTCTTTGGAAATATTTTCAGCGAAAACTCCCCTCTCCCCTTCGGTCTTTCCCCTTAACTCCATTAGGTTTGAGAATGTAACTATTAGAAAAAAGAAAAAATCCCCTTTGGATTCGGCTCCTGCTCTGTTCACTCCCTTGTCCACTAGGCTTAAGAATGAAGCTCATCATCAGTCATCTTCTTCCCATAGGGTCCTTAGAGCTTTGACCCCTCCTCAGAGTGGTTCCTGATGAAAATTCTCTCTCTTAACATTCAAGGCTTGGGGGGCTTGGCTAAACAAAAAAGCCTCCATCGTCTTTTTACTTCTCTCTCTCCTGATATTATTCTTCTTCAAGAAACCATGAACAGTACCTACCCAGCTCTGCTAGCTTTAGCCAAACTCCGTCCTGGATGGGAATTATGTGCTACTAGATCCTCTGGGCTCTCAGGGGGCATTCTCTTAGGATGGAACCCCCTTATTGTCAAATGTAAATCCTTTCGCACTTTTGCTGGAATCCTCCTCAAAGCTCGGTTCAAGGGTTCTTCCACTTCTCTTTCAATTTTAAACGGCTATGGCCCCTATCTCCATCGTGCATCTTTCTAGAATTCGGTTGCTATGGGTGGTATTCTCTCCCTGCCTAATCTGATCCTTGCAGGAGATTTAAATCTTACGCTGAATGGGTCTGAAGTTTGGGGTACAAAGGCTCTTCCTGATCCTCTTGGTCCCTTTTTCACTAAACGTTTCTCTGATCATCAGCTAGCGGATGTTGCTCCTACTTGTGCTGGGCCAACTTGGCGCAATGGTAGGTTACAGGATGAGGGCATTTTTAAAAGGCTTGATAGGTTCTTACTCTCCTTTAATCTTGTCAGCCTTCTTACCAAGCACAGGGTTTGGGCTTATCCTTCTGTTGTTTCTGATCACTATCATGTTCTTCTTGAATGGATGGACAACCCTATTTCCTGCCCTCTTCCTTACAAGTTTAATCATTCCTAGCTATCAAACGTGGATTTTGTTAAGATGGTCAGAGTGGAATGGCCTCTTCTTACCCCTGAAGCTCCTATTGATGGGATGGAAGACCTCTCCTTTAAACTTCACCTTCTGAAAAGAAAGGTCAAAGACTGGACCAAAGAAAAAACCTTGGAGATGAGAGAAAAGTCTTTTCATATTGAAGAAGAAATCAAAAGTCTTCTAGATTCTTTGACTTCAGGTCTACTCTGTTCTCAAGATAACACTAGGCTTCTAGCTCTTAGACTTGAGTTACAGAGGTGGATGGATCATGAACTTCAATCTGCCAGGCTGCAAAGTAGATTGAATTGGGCATCGCAGGGTGATGCCAATACTAAATTCTTCCATGCGGTGGCATCGGCAAGGAAGAATCATAATCCTGGACTTGAAGATGAGGGAGGTAATCTGATTGATGATGAAATTGGCAGTAAGGACTTGGGGGTTAGGTATTTCAAGCAAATCTTTGAAGATGACCACCTGACCAACATTGAGGCTCAACTGAAGGTTATACATTTATTTCCCTCCTTTATTAATCCTAAGGAGAGGGAGACTTTTTCCTGCCAGATCTCCCTGGAGGAAGTAGAATTGGCCCTTAAATATTTTAAAAAAGATAAGTCTCTGGGCCCTGATGGATGGCCTATAGAATTTTTTTGGCTTTCTTTGATATTTTGGGGCTTGAACTGGTAAATGCGGTGGAAACTTTTAGGCGGGAAGGTAGGGTTACTCCTTCACTGAACTCCACTTTCATAGCGCTTATACCAAAAAGGAAAAGCCCATTTCCTTCACTAATTATAGACCCATCTCCCTCTGCAACCTGGTTTACAAGATGATTTCTAAGGTAGCTACTCAGAGACTCAAGCCTTTTTTAGATAAGTTTATTTCTCCATAGCAATTTGGATTCTTGAAGAATAGACAAATTTCTAAACCCTTGGTTATTACTCAAGAAGTTCTACACTCTATTAAAACAAAAAACAGATGTGCTCTAATTCTAAAGCTGGATGTTTCAAAATCCTTTGACCGGGTGAATTGGACCTATCTCGTACTTATTCTTCTTCAAATTGGTGTCCTCCAGGTGGGTGCAAACTGGATTTTGGGCTGTCTGTCTTCTGCTAATTTTGCACTTCTTATCAATGGATCGCCTTCTAGTTTTTTTATAGCTTCCCGTGGCATCAGGCAGGGTTGTCCTTTGTCCCCGTTGCTGTTTATTTTGGTCATTGAAGGGCTAAGTTTGCTTATTAAGGATGCTCAAAACAATGGGAAGATCAGGGGTATTAAGATCTCACCTCAGCTTTCTCTTACTCATCTACTCTTTGTTGATGATGTGATTATGTTTGGAACTGGTACTTTCGAGGAGTGGGTTGCATTTAAAGTCATTTTGGATACCTTCTGTGCTGCCTCTGGTATGCATATTAACATGGATAAATCTTGTTTCTTGTACAACAATATGGATGAAGGGCTACTAAGTAGGATCTCTGGGTCTCTCTCCTTCAAATATGAGCATATCACCAACGGTTTTAATTACCTTGGCTATTATCTAAAGCCCCTTGGGTATCTGGTTAAGGACTGGCATTGGCTCATTAAGAAATTTGAGAAAAGAATCCAGCATTGGACCTTTCGACTTTTGTCTATTGGGGGAAGACTTGTTCTGATCAAAGCAGTCCTTATTAGCTTTCCAGTTTACTAGATGGCCCTGGTTCCTGTTCCTCAATCCATACTTGACAAGCTCAGAAGCATGATTTTCTCTTTTCTGTGGGGCTCTTCTGCGGTCAGCAAAAAGTACCATCTTGTAGACTGGAGTTCTCTATCTTTCCCGACTTCTCTTGGGGGCTGGTGCATCAAACACTTGGGCTAGTTCAGCCTTTCCCTTCGTCTAAAAATTTTCTGGTTTTAAATCAATGGGACTGGTATTTGGTTTAACCTTTTGACTGAGAAATATTTGAAAAAACTCCCAGTGGCAACTTGGCTTCGCAATAAATAATTTTCTGTAAGAGGTGTTTCAGTAATTTGGAAGGGTTTCATTCATACCCTATCTTGGCTGGGAAGTGGTCTGATTTGGAAAGTTGGAAATGGTAAGGCTATTCGGGTGGGATTGGACCCGATTGTTGGTCTTGGCTCTCCTTTTACTCTTCCTCTAGACCTTCGGGACTACCTAGAGGATTATGGTATATCTACGCTGGACCAAGCAAGAAATTATTCCACGGGTGCACAGAAATATTGGTTCATTGCTGAGGAATTGGATCTGGGTGGTGACTAGAAGCTTCTTTGGGACAATTTTACATCCAGTCTTGACTATGGTAGAATTAGATTCTCAGAACAAAACTACTCTTTATTATGGTCACATGATAAATATGTTGGTGTTCTTACTGCGGCTCATGGATACGAGTGCATTGTTTCCACAAATTGCACTGTGGATCTGTCTCTTGTTCTAGACCTTCTCTGGAAACTAAAGATACCAACAAAAATTTGTTGCTTCATCTGGTTACTAGTTAGGAATTGGGTTTTGACTTGGGACAAGCTCTAGCGACGTGGCAGACAGGGCCCGAGCTTGTGTATTCTTTGTAGGATGGGTGAAGATACTATACAACATCTGTTTATTGATTGTCATTTCTCCAGAAGAGTCTTCTCTGCCTTCGGTGGTCATTATGGGCCACCCTTTATCCAGAACAGCACTGTCAGATCTTTTCTGGAACATTGGTTCAAATGTATTCCTGTAAGCTCAGTCTTTAGCTATTTCCCCCTATTCTTTTTCTGGTGTATCTGGAAACAAAGGAATAGATGCATTTTTTACAATAAACAGGCCTCTGTATATGATATACTTAAACAAATTGTTGATCTCTTGCATATGTATCCGGTCCATAAAAAGAAGAAAAAAATTAGAGTTATTGGCTCAGGCCCCCAGCTAGGATACCCTTGTGGTTTTTTTGATGGGGATGCTGCAGGGAATCTGGGTGGAGCTAGCTTTGTGATTCATTTGAGTGCTTCATACTCTATAAGCTTCACTCTGGTTTGTGGAAGAAGTATAAATACCAGATCAGAGCTTCTGGCACTATGGGCTCTTCTTGCGGTGACTAGTCATTTGGGGATCCCTCTCATTACTATTTATGGTGACTCAATTGTCATTATTTCTTGGGTAAATAGAACTGCATCACTAAATGCCCCAAATCTGAGTCACTGGTGTGATGACATTCAAATTCTGCTGCAATTTGTCCCTCCTTTGACCATCAAGCATATTTATCATGAGCATAACCAGCAGGCTGATAGTCTCTCAAAACAGGCTTTGTTGTTGGATCCCGGTTTTGGGAACTTTACTGAATCTTTGGATGGCATGATCATTGATCATGGGAACTATCAGCTTTTTTAGCTTGTGTCGAGCTTTTGTCCCTTCTATTTTCTTTGGTACGTATATCTATTTATGTTAGAACTGGATCCTAGCTGACATTGAAGAGACTCTCATCCTTCTTGTTATGCTCAGGACTAGTTAGCTTTATGGTCATTCTCGATCTTAAATTTCAGCAAGATTTTCTGACCTGTTTATCAGGAATGATGAGAAAAGCCTTCCCTTGGCAGGATTTATGCTTTTTTGTGCCCTTATATTTTGGCAGCTTGGTATGCTTCACTGATTATTTAGTAATCAGAGGGGACCCCAAATGAGTACGTTTATGCAGTAGCTCGGTTTTCCTGTAGTAGGTTGATTGTATATGATGTCCTTTGATTCAATATGAATATCAAGGTCTGGTATTTTTTCTTCTGAAAAAAAAAATCTTGTCGATTATACATGTAAAATTGTAATTCAACTATTGGAAATTTCTTTAGTTGTGAGAGATTTTTATTGTAATCCTCTTTTTATTGCACAACAAATTTGATTGTGATTGGGAAATGTAGTGCTTGCAGTGTACTAAAAATTTTCATTTTTTAATAAAAGAGTATTTTTTGTGGTGGTTAAGTTTCATTTTGAGGATAGAGTATTCACGTCCCAAGATGATGTGAAGTGGAATACATTGTGTTGATTTTTTAAGCTCTCTTTATCTTTCTTTTGCTCATTGTTTTTTAGTAGAGACAAACAACATTGTGTCAAGTAAGCATAAATTATTTCTATTGGAACAAAAGAATGCAACCTATATTCATCACTGAAGATTTAAGGGATCTTGTAACTGATGGGTATAATATTCCTTCCAATGAAGCATATAAAGCAATGGATGCTAATGGAAGGAAATGTTTTAAGGAAAAAATAAAGAGAGATATTGAAGCACTTTCTCTCATAGGCAGTGCAATGGGTGAATCCACTTTTCCAAGAATCAATGTTGGAAAATCATTTACACAAGCATGGGTTATCTTAATAATACATTTGAATTTGTAGTAGCAGCTAAATTGCAAACATTAAGAAGGAAATTTGATAATGCAAAGATGTGTGGTAATGAATAAGTAAATTATTATATCACAATATGCAAGATCTTATTAATCAAATGAGGTTGTTAGGTGAAGATATCCCAAAAATAAGAATGTTTGAGAAAAAAATTAGTGTTATGCCAAAATATCAAGTGGTTTCCACCATTGTTCTTGTTTACAAATATTTTAAATACAATGAGAAATGGTGAATTAAGTGGTTACTTGCTCATGGTTGAAGACAACACTACAAATCAGCAATTGAACATGCTTTTTCCAGTAGATACAGAGGAAGAGGAACAAGCATAATACAATATCACAATAAAAGTAATCAAAATCAACATAATTCCAATAATTATCAAGGAAATGCATGCACTACAAGAGACATAGGAAGAATTCCAAGTCAATCTTTCATAGGAAGAAGTAGAGAAGGATCTTGTGGAAGAGAGAGGAAGAGATGGATCTAAAGAAAGATCATGTGTATAATTCTAATATTGGCATCAATTTGGTCATTATGATAAAGATTACAAGATAAAATTCATGATTTGGAAAATAAGGGAGCCAACACTTCTACTAAAGAAACAAGAAATGATAAGTCATTTATCTCAAGCTCAATGGCACACAATGAAGAAAGTGAGGCATGGTGACTCTAGTTGTTCAACACATATGATGTCTCAAAAAAGAGTTTTTTTTAAATATAGATATCAATTAATCTTGTAAAGTTATATTTGGTGATTGTAGTGCTTCAATGGTTAAAGGGAAAGGTACAGTAGCAACCAGTATAGTGATGATGCATTTTTTACAGTAGCGTTGGAAAAAAAACTACTTTCTATAGGAAGATGATGGAGAAAAACTATAAGTTAGTATTTAATTATAAAGAATTCTTAGTCATGGGTAAACTCAACAAAAATGCAGTTGTGGCAAAAGAGGAAATGACTACAGTAGGATTTTCAAACACACATTTGCCTCAAGTGAGTCACATAGTTTGAAAGCTAGCAAAGAAATGAATAACACGCTTCACATTTGAAAATGGGACATCTAAATTTCAAAAATTGATGTTTCTGACGAAGACGAAATGGTGAATGGTCTTCCCTATTTTAAGTTGATAATGAAATTTTTGAAGGATGCAAACCAGTGAAACTACATAGGGAGAGTTTCTCCAAAAGATAGTGGAAATTCAAAGATAATCTTGGATTGGTACATTTAGATCTATGTGCTCCCATTGAGACTTTGTCTTTTTGAAAGGAAAGGTGGTTTCTAAGGTTTATTGATGATTTTTCCATTAAAAAATTGGGGTATATTTTTTGGAAAAAAATTCAGAAGTCTTTATACATTTTGTTCAGTTCAAGGAGATAGTTGAAAGACCAAGTGGTTTGAATATTCTCACCCTTAGAATAGATAATGGAGGAGAATACAAATCCAATGAATTTATGAATGATTGAAAAATGAATAGCATAAGGTGAGAGTTTATAAATTCATATACCCCTCAAAAAATGGTGACGCAAAAGGGAAGAATAGGACCATTGTTGAGATGGAAAGAAGTATGTTGAAAACAAAGAAACTTGGCAATGAATTGTGGGTTGAAGCAATTCATACAGAAATCTACACTTTGAGTGGGTGTCCTACAAAAAAAAAATCATTTGATTTCGAAAGAAGCATTGTCACGTCCCCACCCCTCTACCAGGGAAAGAACGTGACTATGATGCTATCAATCCGGGCAATCTAGCCCCATGAACGTAAAATAAAAATGCATTGAAATAGAATATACATACACAGATGGATAAAACATGCAATATACAGCGGAAGCATTTACATTTCATCCAAGCATTCATCATGTTCACATTTCATTAAATAAACAAATACAATTGCAGAGATAAAATAGACGAGAATACTTATCTTGAAAGAAGCTTGTCATGCAACCAGCTACGTCGCTGCAATGTTCCACCCAACCATAGGCCAGTGTGCTCATCAATATCTTAGCATCACTGCCACCCCCTGAGCTGGGCATGATTTCGACAAGGAATAAGGAACACTAGCAGGCTCATACATAGCCAAGGATACAAAAAAAAACTCAGCCAAGCCAACACAGTTGGGTTTATTAGGATGCAAGGAGCTAGGAAGGTTGACTGCTACGCTTTTGAGCTCACCCAAAGAGCTATGAACACCTACACCAGATCTATCCTGGCTTCTAAAACATCTACACATCCAACACTAGGAAGCATCCCTTTCTCCGCTACCCAGTCCCTCAAGCTATTCCTTCCCTTTCCAATGCTATTCATGGTGTGCAAAGAAGAAAACCATCCCCCTAGATCTATTTGTGAGGTTCCTTCCTACACTAGACTTATCAAGCTAGTTCAGACCCAATCCCACTCCAAACCAGTTCAGACCAAAACAAAATAGGCAAACACAACAATAGACAAGTTTTGGCTTGAATGAAAGCATCATGGGACCCAAAATAAAAAGTGCCAACTGAGGAAAAATAGCCCCTGGGCCAAAATTGATTTCACCAACTGAGCAATAGCATCACATGGGTGTAAATGGCTTAGCACCCACTCAAAAATTGTGGTCTCCTTCCCAATCCGATGTGCATTACCAAAACTATCCTCCATCCGTGGAAGAAAAAGAATGTCAGACTGCTAAAATGTGCGTGAGGAGATGAACGATGGTGGAATGAGGAAATTCACTACATGATTGCAACATCAACAACATGAGAGTATAATCGACAGCGTGTGAGTGTAATCAGCTCTTGTGTGTGAGGAAAAAAAATGCCAGGGAGTAATCCGCTCCTCTCCTCGTGAGGGAAAATATGGTCAGACCATCCGTCCTTGGGAATGCATGTGGGCAATGTCCTATGGCTCTACCTAGGAATGACACCTCCACCCACCTCTGTGGTTTCCCATGCCTCATGTCCCTCAAGGAAATAACTTCCCAACTAACTCCAGCAGAATTTAATGGCTAGGGTGAGTAAGACAAAAAGGTGTTTAACAACTAGATGGGTTCTCCTCTTGACACGTGGATTTTCCCCAATGGCTCAAGGTTAAACATTCCCCCCCCCTTATCCTTAGGAACTCATGCCCCAACTCTTTTAATGTTGCATTGACATAGTTGGTTATGGGTATTTAATTAAATTGCATATTTACATGATGTCCAAAATTATAATGTGCCGACTAGGACAAAATACCATCGACATCGATTTTAATCGTCGAAACATAAAATGCTAAATCGATGGTGGGGCTTTTTCCTTTAGCTCCATGCCATGATTAATTACAATATATACATCATATACATTTAATGCAAATGGGGTCAAAACCGAGGTGTTACAAGCATGGTCAAGGTACAAACCAAGTGTTGCGCATATGAGGATTTTTTTATGCATTGCATATGCATATGTTCCTAAAAAGAAGTGGAAGAAACTATAAGATAAAAATATTATGTATTTTCATTAGTATAATGCAAAAATAAGAAGTTACAGGTTGTTTAATCCCCAAGAGAACTAGATTGTAATAAGCGGAGATGTTATGTTGGATGAGTAGGGAATTTATTAGCTAGAAGATGTTCAAAGCAAGATGAAGTTATTATTGCTAATGGATATAGTTCCAAGATAACTAAGACAGATAAAAGTAAGGTGTGAGGACCCTGCAGCAAATAATTAATCAAAATACACGATATAGCAGCAGAACTCAAAATCACTTTTATATTAATCGTAGGCCACTTCGAGGGGGCAACCTCCTTTGAGCAAGCTCAATACAAAATAACTTCACGGTGCCTTCCTTGGCCTCAACACACACTTATATACTAAAAATAGGCGCCAATACTATGGGTCAAAACCATAGGCCAATATAAACTATGGATCAACAAATACTGCAGGCGGCTTACAAAGCATATGCGCCCAACAACAATAACACAAACTATGGATCAACAATTACTATGGGATGACTTACAAAGCATATGCATCTAACAACAATATACTAACACGGTAAAGAGAAGGATTGACATGGGTTCCTAACATCCCCTCCCCCTTAGAAAAATATTTGTCCTCAAATCTTTAGATGTGGAAATTGTCGTTGAATCTGAAGGAGTGGTTCCCATGTAGCATCCTCGGGCTGCATTCCGTGCCATTGAATTAATACCTCTGTGATAGAGCGAGAGCGAAGCGGACGAGTGCGCTTATTGAGGATAGCCTCCGGCTCCAAAAAGATGGATCCTTCATTATCCAGTTCTGGTAAAATAGTTTGGCCTTTGATGTTGGTGCCAAGAACTTTCTTCAGACAAGAGACATGAAATACTGGATGAATGCGGGAAGAAGGCAGAAGTTCCAATTTATAAGCAACAGACCTAATCTTCTGAAGAATCCTATATGGCCCATAGAACTTTGGAGCGAGCTTATGATGCCCTTTGAGTTTTAGTGAGGATTGCTTGTAAGGCTGGAGACGAAGAAAACCATATCACCGGCTTCAAAAGTGCGCTCAGAACGGTGCTGATCAGCTTGTTGCTTCATGCGATTTCTTTCCAGGTGAAGATTTTCGCGCAAAATGCGAAGAACCTCATCGCGGTTTCGAAGGACCCGGTTAACTGCCTGAACTGGAGAACTGCTGGGGGTGTAAGGAAGAAGAACTGGTGGTGCCTGACCATAAATTGCTTCATACGGAGTCATTTTAGAGGCAGTGTGGTAAGAGGTATTGTACCACCATTCAGCAAGAGGGAGCCACTTTTCCCACTGATGTTGTTGCTCAGAGGAGAAGCAACGAAGATAAGTTTCCAAGCAATTATTGATAATTTCAGTCTGACCATCCGTTTGGGGGTGATAACCTGGACTCATCTTCAGTTTGGTGCCAGTGTGGTGAAAGAGTTCTGTCCAAAAATGACTGGTGAAAGTCGCATCACGATCCAAGACAATGGAAGAAGGCATTCCATGAAGACGAAAGATCTGGTCCAGGAAAATTTGAGCAATGGAGGAGGTTGTATAGGGATGGCTGAGAGCACAAAAATGACTATATTTGGAGAGGCGATCAACCACAACCAAAATCACAGTCTTCCCTCTAGATTTAGGGATCCCTTCAATGAAATCCATAGAAATATCTGTCCATATCCGGGTAGGTATGGGCAAGGGTTCGAGCAATCCCGGAAGGGGTGTTGTTTCACCCTTATTGCGTTGGCAGGTATCACATTCAGCCACCATCTGTTGAATTGTCCTTTTCATGCCCTGCCAAAAGAAGTTGCGCCGTGCCCTTTCATACGTTTTGAGAAAACCAGAGTGCCTAGCTGACGGAGAAGCATGGAGTTCATAGAAGATAGCTTGTTGAAGAGCTATGTTCTGGGGAAGCACCAGACGACCCGTGTATCTCAGTGAAGCACCATCCCAAGAGTAATGTGGGACAGCAGAAGGGTTGTTGTCCAAGCATTGGATGACTTGAGATAATGAAGAGTCATTGACATAACCCTGTTGAACCGATTGCAACCAATTTGGAACAGGCATAGAAATCACGGAAAGAGAACCTTGGTCATCAAATGTACGAGAAAGGGCATCCACCACAATATTGTCCTTACCCTTCTTATAGGTGATCTCATAGTCATAACCCATGAGTTTGCTAACCCATTTCTATTGTGCTGGGGAGGATACACGCTGTTCTACGAAATATTTCAGACTCTGGTGATCAGTCTTGATGCAGAAATGATTCCCTAGGAGGTAGGGTCGCCACTTTTGTACTGCATGCAAAATAGCCATCATTTCCTTCTCATATGTAGAGGTAGCTAAATTCTTACCGGAAAGAGCTTTGTTGGTGAACACAATGGGGTGTTCATCTTGAAGGAGAACAACACCAAGTCCATTGTCGCAAGCATCACTCTCAATAGTGAAGGGCTTGGAAAAATCGGGCATAGCTAGAACAGGTGTAGTACACATAGCTTGTTTCAGCTTGTCAAATGCACACTCAGTAACATGTGTCCATGTAAAAGCATCCTTTTTCAACAGAGCAGTTAATGGAGCTGCAATCTTCCCATAATCCTTGACAAACTTGAGGTAGTAGCCAGTCAACTCCAAAAAACCACGAAGGCTCTTGAGTGTCTTAAGAGGCGGCCAATTGTTCATGGCAGCGATTTTGGCAGTATCCACACGAACCCCTTGTGCTGAGATAATGTGCCCGAGATACTCAAATTCCTTTTGGCCAACAACACATTTAGACTTTTTGGCATGGAGATGATGATCAGAGAAAAGTTGCATTACAAGAGCCAGATGCTGGAGATGTTCAGCCCATGTTTTACTGTAGATGAGGATATCATCAAAAAATACCAGAATGAATTTTCGCAAATAGAGTCGGAATATTTTATTCATCAAGGCCTGGAATGTGGAAGGAGAATTAGTGAGACCAAAGGGCATGACCAAAAACTCATAGTGGCCATCATGTGTGCGGAAATCTGTTTTAGGGATATCATCCTCGTGAACCCGAATTTGATGATACCCAGAGCGAAGATCCAACTTGGGGAAAAATTGAGCACCATGAAGCTCATCAAGAAGCTCATCAACAACATGAATTGGAAACTTATCTTTGATGGTGAGGTGATTAAGTGCTCGGAAGTCAATGCAGAAGCGCCATGACCCATATTTTTTGCTGACAAGAAGAACTGGTGAAGAAAAGGAACTTGTGCTTGGGCGAATAATACCTTGCTTTAGTAAGTCCCTAACGAGGAGTTCAATCTCTGTTTTTTGGTGAAATGGGTAGCGATAGGGCCTGATGTTGGGAGGAATGCTTCCAGGAAGGAGCTGAATATGATGGTCCTCTGGTCGTGAAGGTGGAAGTCCCACTGGTTCAGCAAAAACACATGTATATCGATCCAGAATTTGTTGGAGATCCAAAGGAGTAGTGGGGGCCGCTGATGGTTGCATTTGAATGGAATGGAGCTGAGCGATGACACCATGGGAACTCTTCTTAAGGAGTTTTTCGATGCGATGTGAACTGATGATGCTGAGAGACCCTGGTTGTAATCCTTTCAATGTGTGTTTGTGTCCATCGGGGGAGAACTGCATCCAAAGTTCAGCAAAATCCCATAATATGGGGCCAAGTGTGTGCAGCCATTGAGCGCCCAAAACCACATCACATCCACCTAAGGTCAAGGAAAACATGTCAGAGCAGAGGTTATAATCTCCCAAAGAGATACGCACATTATGACACTTCCCTTTGCAAGGTAAGGTGCCCCCATTGGCAACCATGACTTCAAAGTTGGAGCAAGGATGGATAAAACAATCAGCTTGTTTGGCGATCTGAGGGTCAATGAAATTATGAGTGCTTCCAGAATCAATGAGTATGGTAAGAGGAAGCTTCTTGAAGTAACCGCGTACCCGCATTGTTTGGGGGGCAATGACTCCAGCTAAAGCATGGAGGGATATCTCGGGCTGGTCATCCTGAGATGGAGGGTCAGTAGGCGGCTCCTGAATGTCAACTAGAGCATCCATTGGATCGGGAGCTTCTTCACCAATTTCAGAGGTAGGTGGAGAATCCACATCCAAGAGATAGAGCTTTTGTTGAACACATTGATGTCCCCGAGTGAATTTCTCATCGCAATTATAACAAAGCCCTTTTTCTCTGCATGCCTGCATCTCTGTTTCAGACAAATGCTTGATTGGAGGTGAGCGAGGAGCTGGCGAAATGGGAGGTCGTTGAGAACCCATATTTCAGAAGGGAACAAAAGAGGATTTGGAGCACTGTTGGGCTGCCATCTTGTCTTCTGCCAACTTAGCCAACCCCAGGGCTTCCATCATTATGTTGGGACTGAACATTTTGACCTCAGAGCGAATTGCATCCTTTAGACCACTGATAAAACAACTCCTGTAGAAGTCATCAGGTAATCCTTCAGTGTGATTAGCTAGTTTCTCAAATTCAGTTTGATACTCTTTCACAGTGCCAGTTTGGCGAAGTTTAGTGAGAGCTCCTGTGAATTCATCAAAAGCACTAGGACCAAATTGTTGCAAAAGGAGCTGGCAAAAATCAGGCCATTTTGGCTCTTCATGAGCCTTGATGTACCAACGATACCATTGAAGAGCTTCCTAGAGTCCAAATGAAAGGAGGCAAGTGGAACTTTGTTGACATCAAAATTATTATGAAGATTGAAATACTGTTCTGCACGATAGATCCATCCAGTCGAATTAGTACCATTGAAGCGAGGAAAATCTAGCTTCGGACCACGAAAATTGCTGGAAGAAGAGAACCCATTGTTTGATGAAGACTCGTATTGTCGTCTGGTGTTCATATCTGAATGCTCAAGATGGAGACTGAGAAATTTTTCATCCAGTTCCTGGAGTTTGGCTTGAATGGCTGCAAGTGCTTCCTCCATGGCTTTTGCTCTTGTGCGGGTGACAACCATAACCAGGAGTTTTTTTTTCTTTTTTCGGGGGGAGTGGGTAGAAAAACAAAAACAGAAATTGTTTTAGTAGAGGAAAATCTGGATTTGGGAAAAAATCGAAAGGGTAATTTGGGTTTGAGTAAGTTTTGGACATTGTCGAAAGGACAGGGAAGCAAAAAATGGGGATTTTAGGAGCGGGATGAAAGAATGAGAAAATTTGGTGGAGAGGGACAAAGAAGCAGAATGAGGAAAGGAATACGGTGGCAAAAGTTGAAGGCGTTTGTGTGAAAATCGAAGGAGTTTTGGAAAACCCTAAAAATAGACAAATGTGTGATTTCGGGTCTTGGGAAGTGGAATTTGGGATAGGGTCTTCAGGAATGAAATATGCAGAATGGAATTGCAGAGGTGTCAGTGAAGTTTCAGGGAAAACAGAGTTGAAACCAAGGATATATGGCCGAAAAATAGAATTTTATACTTTTTTTTGTAGGAAGGGATCTGCAACGACGCGAAAGTGATCGGAAACAATGGAATTTGCAATGGCGCGGAAGTGATCGGCAACAAATGGATCTGTAACGGCGCAGAAATGACCGGCAACAGTTCTGGACAGAGGAAATCTGCGATTGTGCAACTGAAAATAGATATGGACCCCAGGTATGTGCGGCTTCCTATCGGTTCAAGGGAATCACTCAGCCACCAATGCTGGCTGACGGCTTGCGTATTGGGGCAGTGCCCCTCACTCCATGGCTTAGGTAAAACTGATAACCGCTTGGCCACAAACGACAGCTCTTGGTTTACCTCACGAGTGGGAACTAGTCAATCAGGTAGGGGTCGTTGCCCTTTTCGCTGGCAGGTCCTCTCAATGGGCCAGCTACTTCGGGGTTCCTGTGGTACTCCTCACAATGAGTTTTAGGGATTATTCCCAAGTACTTCCCACAGTTAAGCGGATAGGGATTATTCCCAGATCCGAACCTGCAACAGAAGCGGAAAAAAAAATTGGGTAGAAATTTCACCCAATGAGCCTACGAAAGTGCTCTGATACCAGATGTGAGGACCCTGCAACAAATAATTAATCAAAATACACGATATAGCAGCAGAACTCAAAATCACTTTTATATTAATCGTAGGCCACTTTGAGGGGGAAACCTCCTTTGAGCAAGCTCAATACAA
>LPNX010505864.1:463179-501289 GCA_001517045.1 Pseudotsuga menziesii
AGGGGAATCATAAGTTTCTAGTAAAAGGAAATTCAAATACTAACATGTTGGATAGATATTTTAAGAGAAGAATCACTAGATCACATAACATTATAATTTTTACTCTTATGACTCGAGTAATGAAGCTAGAAGAACTGCATAGCTAAGAAGAAGCATCAAGTAAGGATGAATGGAATGAAGCAATGGAAGCATAATTTAATTTCTTGGTGAAGAATGATACATGGGACTTGGTTAGTTTACCCAAATGAAAAGGATTTTATTGGTACCAAGTGGGTGTAAAAGACTAAGTATAAATCAGATGGGACAATTTATAAGTATAAAGATTGTTTAGTTGCAAAGAGTTATGCACAAAAGGACGGAATTGATTATATGAAACATTTGCTCCAGTGGTAAAGATGGATACAATCAAGTTGGTATTTTCATTAGTTGCACAATATATATGGAAAAAAAATTAGATGGACATTAAATCAGCTTTCTTGAATGGCTATGTGGATGAAGAGATTTATGTGGAGCAACATGAAGGTTTTGAAGTTCCAAGTAGAGAAGAGTGTATCTACATGTTGAAGAAGACCTTATATGCTCTCAAACATACATAAAGAGCATGGAATTCAAGGATAGATAAATACTTTTAGGATCATTATTTCGCTAAAAGTTCATATGAACCCAATCTCTATATCCTTCATCCATGACAAGAAATTCTCATAGTTTCCTTATATGTTGATGATTTGATTTAAACAAGGAACATCATTGAATTGTTTTAGAAGTTTAAGTCACATATGATTGTTGAATTTGAGATGAAAGATCTTGGTTTGTTGCATTATTTCTTAGGAAATGAAGTATGGCAGAAAGAAGATAGAAATTTTATGTCATGAGCTAAGTATACTTGGGATATTTTGAAGAATTTCAACATGCTGAGAAATCCAACCGCAAATCCTCTATAAATTAGGTTAAAGTTATACAAAAGTGATGACTCCAATCTAGTTGATAGTACTTTATATCGTCAATTGGTTGAAAGTTTGATCTTCCTAACTAGCACTCGACCAGATATAGCTTTTGCAGTCAATACGGTTTCAATATTTATGTCAAATCCCCTAGAGTTAAATTAGAAATCAGCCAAGAGAATTTGGAGGAATATGTGAGGTACAATTTGCTATGGTTGGGTATATAGATCTACAAAGGATTCTATATTGTTTGGTTATAGTGAATCACATTGGGCAGGATGTATGGATGACAAGAAGTCCACTTCAGGTTATACATTCAACATGGGTTTAACAATAGTTACATTGGGCACTAAAACACAACCTACGATTTCATTCTTCATAGAAAAAGTAGAGTACAAAGCAACAACTTAGCAACATGTGAAGCAATTTGGTTGAGAAAAAATTTGTAGGATCTACACGAGCAATAAGAACAACCAACATAGTTGATTTGCAATAATTAAAGTGATATTCATATGGATAAGAATCCAATGTTTCATAACAATACTAATCACATTGATATGCAATAACATTTTGTTTGAGATCCAATTTAGGAAGATGCACTTGAGATTGTGTATTGCATAATAGAAGAGCAAATTGTAAGATATTTTTACCGAAGAACAATTTTTACAAATTCATAGATGTTTTTGGAATCTTCCCATCTTGGGTTAATGATTCATTTGTGTTATCCTTAGTCTAATTAAGGATTATTGTTTATGTTGTTAGTGTTATAATATTTCATAGAGATAATTTGAGATTAAGAAAAAATTGTTGAGTGAATTGAGGAGTGTTTGTTGAGAGATTCTCTATTCATATTTAAATATGTGTCTTATTAATGAAAATGATTGAGCTAGTGTGTGCATTATTATCTAATTTTTTGTCTTGCTCCATTATTGATGAATTTATAATTCCTAAGAGGAAAGGCATGGTAAGTGACAATATGCTTTGGGGAGTTGAAAATTAGCATAAATTCGAAGATTACTGAACAAATTACCCTTTTTAATTGATGTTGAATCAATGGGAAATCATGAGATAACCTAGAAGACCAAAACATCTTAGTATCTAAAGGAATAGAAAGAACAAGTGATTCTCATAGTAGCTGTGAGTAAAATTGAAGAAACGTAAATCACGAAAATGGGGTTGTGTAAGGGAACATTATAAGTTGTGTATTTCTACATAAAGTGGTTGAGTCATGCACCCTAGATAGTGAGAGTCCAATAACATACAACATCATTTTCTTACACTCTAATATGATTAGCATGGAGCACATGGAATACCATGTAAATTAGAAAGGACCCACCTTGCAAGGCTAAATACTCTTGGGTGACTGATAACAAAGTAGTACCATGAGGGAAAGGTGAAAAAAAAAACTCACAAAGGAGTGAAATAGAACATGAAACTGTAGTGTCCCAAACAATGGAATGAGAGTTAGATCTATGGCAATGTGTCCGTTGAAGAATGAGTCAACAGCTTATAAGCAATGGCTTCGTTAAGGGAATCCAATGGATCCATAGTGAGAGTGAGTCTTCATCGAGAAATTGTCACTACTTATGGACCTAAACCTGTGTGGTATATCCATGACCAAGATGAATCTTAGGTGAAAGTAAGTGGATTTCCAAACTGATTGATCATGAAAAATCAACAGTTGAGTCATGGTTAGGGGTGAAATTCCACTCAAACCCAAAGCTAGTTGGTTCTCCCCGAAATGCGATGAGGTGGAGCATTGACTAGACCATTTAGGGGTAAAGCACTATTTAGGTGCAAGTCACAAGATCAATACCAAACTAAGGCAAACTTTGAATACTATATTTTCGCATTAAGTGGCGTAAGGATCAGCTAGTGAGATGATGGGAGATAAGCTTCATCATTAAAAGGGGGATAACCTATTTCATTAGCTAAGGCCACTAAATGACTACTTAGTCATGAAGGAAGTATGAGTGCAAAGATAACTGGGAGGTTTTCCTAGAAGCAACTAACCTTGATAGAGTGCATAATAAATCATTGATTGAGCACTCTTGCATTGAAGATGAATGTGACTACGTGATTTGTTGAAGTTGTGGGATGTAAAAATACATCAGTATGGGAGTGTTCTGCCTCATAGGAAAGCATAGGAACAAGCATGTGTGGATGAACTAGAAGAAAGAATGTCACCTTGAGTAACGTAAACATTGGTTAGAATCCAATGCCTCAAAAACCTAAGGGTTCCTTTGCAAAGTTCATCCATCGAGGGTGATTCAAGACCTAATATTAGGCTAAAAAGCATAGTCAATGGACAACATGTGAACATTCTTATACTACCCTTTATTGGTCTTGATGGACAGAGGAGGCTAGGTTAGCCGAAATATGGTTATCGGTTAGAAAACATAAGGTGACCCTACTTTTTCCAGGGTAAGAAAGGGTAAAGAAAATGCCTCAAGCTAATGTTGGAGTATCTAGTGCTACAACGTTGAAGTAACTCATGCCATACTCCCAATAAAAGTTGGAAGGTTGTTCAACAAATGGTTACATGTACCCAAAGCTTACATACATAGCTATGTAGACAATACCTAGGGGTACAAGACAACTCTCTCTAAGGAACATGGAATCATAGCCTTGCAACTTTTGTATAAGGGGTGCCTCCTCGATAAGTTGCAGTGACCAAGATTGGGTGACTATTTACTAAAAACACAAGTATCTACAAAGTAAAAAGACCATTTATGGGTGCTGATTTCTTCCTAGTTTCAAAATGTTAAGGAATTTGGTGACTTGGTGATGGGGAAGCTAGCAACTAAAGCCTTAATGAACAATGTCAAAAAATATAATTGTCCTAAGGTAGTGAATTCCCTTATTGGGTAAGTTCTAATATGCATAAAGGTGTATCTATATGGGCATTGTCTCGGAGAGAAACTCAATGAAAGAGACATGTCTATGAAAATTACCATTGCTTGCACCTAGACAAAAAGACTAAAAATACTCTTTGAATCTATATTGTTCCCTAGAATTATATTTCGGATCTTCTTGCACAATATAGGTGGAGAGCAAAGAACGGGCTCTTTTATGGGGGGCTTGAGCCACCAACGAGATACCACTCTAGAAGAGATAGAATTCTAACATTGTGCTAGGGCCTATGGGATAAGGGATAGTCTCAGGTAAATAACTTATATGGTATTTATACCTCCCAAAATATAATGGAGGTATGCATTGAAGGTTTGCTTGGGTTGAACAAAAATCAACCCTGAAGTGCAAAGGTAGAAGGGATCTTGATTGCAAGACCCGGCCATCGAGCATGAAATTAAACCTTAGTGATCCAATGGTGTAAAGTGGAGGGGTCATCACTCAATGGATAAATGTTACTCTAGGAATAATAAATTGATCTTCCCCGAGATTTCACATCAATAAGAAGTTTTGGTACCTAAATTACGGCTCTTCACCAATTGGGGCAATAGTACATTCCAAGGGTTTGAATATTTTCCCATTAAAGCGATACATGATATGGGTTCAAAATGTCATGAGATAGTATGGTCCATGCCTAGTGTATGTGTTATAACATTGCAACGACTTTTTCCTAGTATGACAGGACCAAGAAGGATGCATCTTTGATGTAACTATTATTAGGCCGATGGTATATGTTGGGTATTCAAGTGTAGTGTGAATAATCACTGAAATAATATAAGTAGGAATCCCACCCTAATATGAGTGCTCTCTTATTGTTACTTCCCTAATAATTTTCCCTATTCTTGAACATGGCTAGGACAATAATGGGTTCCTTTTCCTTGTAGGCGATGGAGTGACAAAAGTATTGAATCCAAGATAAAGTCACATTGAGACAAATTGTTTATCATTGTGATAGGTGTCAATTGGAAGTGCAGCGATGTATGGAATCCTAATAGACTAAGAGATTTGAATATTGTTCCTACATGAACCAATCAACCTAACTGGGAACTAGCCATCTATTTTCTTTGCTCAATTGCTTCACAACATGAAATTATGAAACCAAAAGCTCTACCATACCTATCCATCATATAGAAAAGCAAAGGAATCGTATATTCCTAAAATGGAAACCCCTTTAATGTCCCTTCAAAATTGGGGCCTCACGATCATTAACTAATATGTCTTTCTCACATTTATGCCCTTCCTCATTCATGGTTTGAGATTCTAGTGTCCAAGGCATAGAGGAACCACACCCACAAATCCCAAACTTGGTGGTTCAACTCTACTAAGGTGATGATACTATAGAGGAATCCCTTGGGAAAATACCTCGATGTCAGGATTATAAAAATCTTGATGTCTCTTATTCTCATTATAAATTCCTCTCGTTTGAAACCCATTTTTGACATCTTTCCCACTCCACACTTTTGAAATGCAATACTTGCATTTGCACATACCAAGAAACACACCTATTCATTCTCTTACCTTGAAGGAATATCTCCCTTTTGGGAGAGACTCTTAGGAACAAAATGGATATAATACATGTAGATTTTAGGATTAGGGTGCGTGGCTCAAATAAAAGAGAGAGAAAAAAGAAAACATCATAAAAATAAAACAATGTGAGATAAGAAAGAAGAAAACACTATAAAAAATAATTATTGATATCAAAATTATAGAAAATATTAAAGAGTTGCTTAACAAATACACGGAATTAAATGTTAAATTAAAATCATCAAAGATATGAAAGTTGTTTAACAAATACCCAAAATTTAATGTTATATAAAATTAAAATCACTAACATTTAGGCATGGTTATTTAAATCAATGTAAAAATAAGAAACAAAAAAATATTAGATGTGTTAGGTGTGTTTGTGTGTGTGAGTGTGTGTGTGTGTGTGTGTGTGTAGGGCAGGGGGGGTGTTCTTTATGAACTTAAAGAAAACAAATAAATAGAATATGCATGTGAGATACACACCGCCACAAATAATAAGGTCGCAACCCTTGCAGTGTTCTAAGGTTTACCCTTACTAGCATGAAAAGAAGTTTCTAAAGCCACAATGATTGATGACTCAATAATCATCATAAGAGATCTACATCATGAGAAACCTCCCTCAAATATAAAAATATCCCAAATTTTTCAGTGAGTCTTGGAAATGAGAAAAATATACTTGTTCGAAAAATCTACACATTGTGTTTCAAAGTCAAGGTATGTAGAAAATATTTGGAATTTATGTTCTTACATTCCTGCATTGATTTATTTGAGAAGTGGTTTTCGGTAGCATTGTAGTATCCATTGACAATGTCAACGTTTCGAACCCAAATCGGGGTTCATCATCAAAACAATTGTAATGCCCCTACAACAAGCCCTGAATATATGTAATGTTTATATTTGGTTATTATGGTGGCACTAGGTGCCTAGACTATGGACTATGTATATTATTATTATTATTATATTATTATTTACCTATAATTAAATAATAGCTCAACATGTACAAAAAACGTGCTTGGGGGGCCTTGGATTCCACATGCGAGGGGGTTGGGGGAACTAAGAGTTGTTTCCCTTCCTATTAGTACTCTATCTTTCCTAATTTTGATTTTATTGGACTATGGAAGCCTTATTACACCTAATTAATGATTTGCATGCATCCATACACCCATGCACCCATGAACCCATAAACCATGCACCATGTACCCATGCAACCATGCAAACATTCACCATGCATGATGAGGATATTCCTTATCCAAGTTATCTTGAGTTAATCAAATAAAATTTAGGGTTGATTCGAGTTACCTTCAGTCATTTAGAGTGATTTGGGTAAATTCGAGTTGTCTTCAATAAGTTAAATGGGTTTTGATTCTAATTCAAGTTTAGTCAATTAGAGTAAATTTGGATCAATTCGAAGTGCATGGGAATGATTTTAAGGAAATTAGAGTCAATAGGAGCATTTTGAGTTGTCTCTAGTGCATGAGAGGGATTTTAGGGAGGTTTTGAGCCATACTTAGTGATTTTTAGTTATCCTTAGTGGTTGGGAATGGTTTTTCTAGTGGATTTGAGTAAGTCTAAGTGGGTTCAAGTTTCTCTTTGGAGAACTTGAATAGGTCAGTCAGTGGGCTAGAAAAGCCTTCAGTGATTTGGAGTTACTTCTTAGTGATCTTAAGTCAGTCTCTTATAGGGAATTAAAAATGGTCTTAAGCATTTCAGATTGCTTCTATTCATTCATTTATTCCTTCATTAATTGAGGGGAAAGAAAGTTGTTCATGCCATCCTTGTTGATATTTGGGTAAGCTTGTGATCTTGGGAACCCATGTATGCTATGTTATGTGTGTGAACTGTGTCCTTGGAGCATAGGGATATTATGCCATGTTTGAAGTAAGCCTAAGAAACTCTAGTATAGTTCCTTAGTGTCCACTTCTTGTCTCTAACCTAGACCTACACATCAATATTGATGGTGAATGGCGATGACCTAAGAGACCTAGGAGGTGAAGGAATTACCATTGCACATGATAGTGGGGTGGAGGAGTACGTAGGTGGTGAGGGATTGAATTTTGGCTTCTCAAAACTGATATTTGAGATAATCTTGGGTACGGTATAGTTCCTCCATGTCCATCGCTTTTCTTTGTCCTTGACCTGCACATAAATATTGATGGTCTATGGTGATGTACTAAGGGACCTAGAAGGTAAAGGGATTACCATTTACCTGGTAGTGTGGGGAAAGAGTAAGTAGGTGGACAGGGGGGGGAATATCATTGAAGAAATCCTAGATGTGATTCTCAATTTGTGGGCCTAATTATTATACTTAGATATTAAATTGGAAAGAGAGAGTTCCTTAGTGTCTGGATCCATGACCTCAGCTTAGGAGTGACCTAGTCAAGTATTTTGGATTGGTTATGACTAAGGATGGGAGGAACGGTGTCTTGTTGATGCTAGTTGCACAATAAATAAAGATAAGTATTCTTGACTATTGTTTATTATGTTGTCGTTGAACATGTTCCCGTGGAGGCTTAGCTATCCTATTTATTTATAATGCAATTCAAATTCATGTCCTTGTACATGTATGGTTTATGATTATTACATTAGTAGTTTGTGTTGGATATATTATTGTATTATTACTGCTCTTGGAGGTTATTGCTTTTGGATTATGATCATTTGAAGATCTAATTTTTGGGCAGTCCATATGGTTATTCTGGATCAGATATTTCATGGGGATTATGGTTATTTTGGATCAGATATTTCATGGGGATTATGGAAATTATTTAATGTAAAAAATATGATATAAAATAATGGTATAATTCTGCTTTAATGAAGTATAGTGGTGTTGATTTATTGTGGTACTAGAAGCTAGTTTGCTATGAAGTTATGATCATCAGAAGGTCATATTTTTAGGGCAGACCATATGTCCATATATGGTTGTTCCGGATCAGATATGATATGGGTTTTTAGGCTGGGAATTACTCTTATAAATCTAATGTATTTAAGTGTCGAAATTCCACCTCCTTAGAATGTAGACATGTTGATTTGTTTACTCTCTTAAGTGGAGTTTTATGAATGAATGCTGACCTGATTTAATTAGTTTCTTTGTTGGAATGTTGGCCTAACCTTAGAAAACCGTATTATGTTGTGCTTAACTTATAATCAAGTCCTTCCTTGTTAGAATCCCTCAATCATCCAAACCCTAATGGCATGTTTGGGGTCGGGTGTGTTACAACAATGAGTCAAGTTTGAGGAGAAGCTTAGATAGATTAATTAATATGGTAGAAGAGTTAAAGATTTCACAAGGATCACAAAGTTGTAAGCAGAAAACACTCAAGGACAATTCTACAAGAAACCTTAAAAAAAAAATTAAACCAAGGTAAAGTTTGAGGAGAGGCTAATCTAAATCAATTAGTATAGTAGCAGAGTTAACTAAATCACAAGGAGAACAAAGTTGTCGGCATAAAACCTAAAAAACTAAAGGACAATTCTACAAGAAAATTTTAAAAAATATATTTTATAAAACCTAAAAATTCATTTTCTAAACCCATGTATGAGCCTTGATCTATGATCCTTTGTACCTAAGAACGACCCAACCTATCCTATACAATCCAATCAACAATATCAGGGACCCTGTCTCCATTAAATAGATCGATGTATACATGGGATAACATTATAATTGAATCTAATCCCATCACCTTCTTCCACTTTACTAATTTAAACTACATCAATGAAATTGTTGTTAGAACTGAAACCACTATCATTCAAAGCTAGATTTATAAGAAAAATTGACTCTTTGAATGTGTTGTTCCTTGATATATTCTTGGCTACTTAGGAGCTATTCCAATTCATTTGATGCCCACTTTAGGCCTCAAGATGGCTCTTAGTCCAAAGGAGGTATCCCTTAGTAAATTAATAAAGAGGTGGTTTCCCTATGTAACCACATCAACAACTTAAAACAATTTGCAAGTTGAATGCTATATTTAAATGAACGAATGACAAGTTGAGTGTTGAAGGAAAATGGCTAGAATGAACTATTTATGCAACAATATAAAAACCCTAGATCAAAGTCATGGGGCACTCAAGTCTCTTAATGCAAAACACATAGTTAGTAAATGGAAGATACTTAGAAATGAATAAGAACAAATCATCTTAGAAACAACAATGAGTAAGGCACTCAAGGTTGCTCAAAGATGAAGAGACATCACTCGTACTTAAAGAGTTATGGAATTCCTCAAGTTTTTACCGACTTGTAAAAGATGGTACTAGGAATGAACGATGAATCCAATGCGTTTAAAATATGAATGCATGTGTTGGGAAAAAATTAATGAATGCAAGAGCATAATACTCATACATATAATCTAAAAAAACTCTAAAAGCATCCAAAGGAATAGGAAAAAATCAAATCAATGCAACAGTGTGATAGAAAACATGTAATACTTCAAATGGATAATCTCAAGGTCCTTCCACCATAGTCTATATTTTGCACAAATACTTCATACAAAGTCAAAAATAGCAAATCCATCTACACCACAAACCAGTTTCATTAATCTTGGAAATAAGAAATTCTAGTCTACAAATTAAATCCATGCAAATAAACAATATATCTGAATAAGTGAGAGGGTAAAACCCAACAAATAGATGGGAATAGGTTTTTCAAAAGGGAAATGAATCCAATTGTTCATTTCTTGGTAGTCAAAGAATACAAAGTCCCATGGCTTCCCGATAAAGTTCCAACCTATTGCTACAAAAATTCCAACCTCTTCCTCTTCTTGAATGTTGCTCTTTATCCCTTCAAGTGTTGAACCCTTGCATGTGATTATACAATTGATTTTGTAAAAATAGTACGCAGGCAAGATAGCCTAGGAATATCGACAACTCAAGGATTAGGTTCCCACTTCTTATCTATAATAGGATAGCTTGTTACTCTTTGTCTTCAAGTAATCTCTACCCTATAATAGTTCTCCCACATCTCCAATAGCATAGTGAATTTTGATAGCCATTCATAATGATAATGTTGAAAGTGAGTGATGATGGAAAATTTATACTAGAATATACCAATGTCAATTTGCAGTTGGTCCAAGATCCTATTTGTCCCATCATTTTCATTTCACCACATACCGGTTTGAATGTACCACTTTGTAACGTCCCCATCCCTCAATCTGACCCATCAGAGGGGACATTAACTAATTCTAGATCTCAAGATTCCACCCCATATCCATGATTACGAATTTCATGACTGTAAAAACATGTGTGTGGATGCATAAGTGAAAATACACAGTAGAAACAAACTTGATCCACACACATAACATGCATATATAAGAAAAATCGGCATAGACATCAAATAAGCATTCCAGATTCAAACACAAAAGAGAATACTTATCTTTAAGAAATAATATCCAAGCAACTGGCTATGTAGGAGCGATTTTCCACCCAGCCGTAGGAACTATGTCCAGTGTATACTATTTCAGCTGAGAGACCTCCCCCAAGCTGGGCTATGAGGCCACCAAGACAAAGGAAACACCTATAGGATTCTCTCACTCAACCCACAACCCAATTATGCTCTCTATGCTTAGCCGAAAACTCATACATATCTCTACAGAGATCTCACTCAACCATCACAACCATGGAACTCCTTCCAACTGCCCCATAAAACACAAGTCATTTCCCTTCACCGATCCACAGTTCCCTCGAGAAATCCAACCCTTACAGTGCTTACCAACATGTGCAGTAAGATTCCAATCTATTGTATGTTGTTGCAGAACCTCCTGTAGCATAAATTATGTCTTATCAAGCATCCCCAAGGTAGAAGAACTCAATGGGTAAGGGTTCCATCTTTCCCAACCTCAATGCTCACCTATATCCTATTAATCTTGTATATTGATCTAGGAACAAAGAATCAATCTCATCAAAGATTAATCAACAAATAACTCATGAAATGGTGTAATCGGTCTACAGGAATAGTAGCCGCTCTGTATTCACATAAAGAATGAATGATTACAATTACAATGTCATGCTACAAGCATGAATGAAGAGACAATTCAAATTCCTTAGGAGGTCATTCGAATTGAATGAGTGAGTCTAGCTTAACTTACTGTAAGCCATGGTTCACACTCAATTAACCACTGGTCAAAACCCTAATTGACTCAACTAACCCTAACTGAAGTCGGAGTGCAATAAATGACTGAGTCTCAACTAAAAGAGATCAGACACACGTCACAGCTCACCAACCATCAAGAGGTAGCGCTACACTGACTCCAATGAACCCCGATGAGGTTAACTGAAGTTGAACTGCACATCAGAAGTTGGTGGAGGTGCCCCTGTTGACTCCAGTTCATTAATTAATCATTAAATAATCAATTAAATGAATGGAGGTTCCTTCACTGAGCTATTTAACTGATTGTAACCACCAATTAGCAATTTGGTGCATTAATATCACTCAGATCACCCCCGGAGTGCTCTCGTTAGCCTCCCCGAATGTAGGAGAAGGCTAAGTTAGCCTCCTTTATTGAAGGTAGGCATGGGTGTGACTGGATGATGTCAATTAATGCTCCACTGATGTCAATTAATGTCAATTATACTTAGGATAGTGGTTTAACTAGGCCAATTTGACCAAAAAGAGTGCGTATGGTGGTAAATGTCTCCAACACCCCCCCTTAAGCTATACTCAGGAAGAGTTAGAAAACATAAATGCATAAAAATGCTAGGGCCCCAGCAACTAAGGCCATAGGTCACCCTGTACAATGCTGAAACTAAAACAATGCTCAAAACAAACTAAGTGAGGAAAAGAGGGAAAACCTAGTCGGAAACCCCCCCCCTCAAGCTGAACACTGAAAGTAGTCTGAATCACCCTAATGAACTCACCCCCAACAGTGAACGGAGGTAAGTGAACTTCTTTTATGAAAATCTCTTGGTGAAGATGTCTGCAATCTGCTCATCAGTTGGGCAGTATTGCAGAGTGATGGTCCTGTCATGCACTAGCTCCCTGATATAGTGCATATGGATCTCTACATGCTTGGTCCTCTGTCGGGTAACTGGATCTGTGGATATCTTAATAGCACTTTTATTGTCACAAAAGAGGACAGTGGACAAAGTACTACCAAGATCAAACTCTGAAAGAATTCCTTGCAACCATACTGCTTGGATGCAAGCATTCACTGCTCCTTGATACTCGACCTCTGCTGAAGATAGTGCTATGGCAGCCTGCTTTTTGCTTGACCAGAAAATGGGGCCACCACCAAACATGAATACATATCCAAAAGTATACTTCTGATCAATAGAATCACCCGCCCAATCGAAATCTGTGTATCCAACCAGTTCTAGCTCGGAGTCTGCAACATAGTGAATGTCGTAGGTCCTGGTTCCCTAATTATACTGAAGGATCCTCTTGGCTGCCTTCCAATGAAGATAATGAGGCTACTGCATGTATATTTATATAGCATTCATGGCATAACAAATATCAGGCTGAGAATGTGTCAAGTACAACAAGCTACCAATCAGTTGTCAATAGATAGTGCAGTCCATGGGAGGTGTGCTTTTTCCTTCTTCAAGGCTGATCCCGGAAAGGAAATGGAATGGTGTAGGCCTACAATCATCCATGTTAAACTTTACTAATAGGTCTGAAATTTATTTGGACTGAGTGACCATAATCCCATCAGAATTTTGCTCAATTTCTAGCCCCAAAAATTGTTTTAGAAGCCCCAAATCACTCATTTCAAAGGCATTGTGGAGAGCACTTTTGATGGCTGGAATGGAGGAAACTGTGCTACCTGTGATCAGTAAGTTATCAACATAGAAAACAATGATAATTAGATGACCATCATACTTCTGTAAATATACATTTGGATCTTATCTACATCTCTAAAATTTTTGCGAGAGAAGAAAGGCATCCATCTTGGAATACCACTCTCTTGGGGCCTGTTTTAACCCGTATAGTGACTTCTTTAGCTTGCAAACCAAATATGGATCAGTGATGTAGCCCTCAGGCTGCTTCATGTATATCTCCTCATGAAGATCTACATGCAGAAAGGCTGACTTAACATCCATGTGATGCACTTCCCAGTGCTTGGATGTTGAAATTGCCAAAACAAGGCGGATGGAGTCCATTTTTGCAACTGGTGAAAAGGTCTCATGGTAGTCCACTCCTTGGACCTGAGAGAAAAAAATTTCTACCAGCCTTGCCTTATATTTGTAGGTGCTTCCATCAGCATCAAACTTGGTCTGAAACACCCACTTGCATTGAACCAATTTCCTTCCCGGAGGAAGAGAAACTAGCTCCCAAGTAGTGTTTTTTTGAAGAGAATTCATCTCTTCATCCATGGCAACTTGCCATCTCGAATCCTTTAGAGAATGGTAGTAGGATTTTGGATCTGAAATAATCATCAAATATCAATTTTCATACAGAAAATTATCAGTACAAGAGAGCGCAATACCTGCTCTTTGAAAATCAGACCGGGTTCTCCTTGGATCATCCGGATTTCCAATGTTGTCTTCTGCGGAGGAGAGTGTCTATCGGGCCCATGTAGGAAGATGATTTTGCACTTCAGGTTCTGATTCAGAATATTATGATTGCTGCACACTGATATCATAAATCATAGGATCCAAATCATGTTCATCACCCCCAATTTCATCATCCAAATATTCAGTAGAATAGGAAGGAAATTCAGCAGTTTTCTCCTTCACTAGTTCCACCTCCTGAAGAGGCTCATTGAACTTGACACTTCTCTAGATGATGATCTGTTTGGTGTTGATATACAGCAGCTTGAAACCTTTAGATTCATTAGGATACCCAATAAATATACATTCTATGCTTTGCGGTTGCAAAGCCCTTCTTTTATCAAGCGGAATCTGAGCCCATGCAGTGGACCCAAACACCCGTAGGTTCGACACATCTGGCTTGTGTCTGAAGTATGATTTTAAAGGGGTCTTACCTTTCATATATGAGTGTGGCACCCTATTCTGAATGTATGCTGCATCATGCATGGCCTCAGCCCACAAATTTGCAGCAAGCTTCTTGGATTCCAACATACAGGTGGTCATCTCCTTGAGAGACCGATTCTTCCTTTCCGCTACTCCATTCTGCTAGGGAGTGTAGGGAATTGAATGTTGGACCTGAATACCACTTTGGGAGCATATGTAAAGCAACTCATTACTAACATACTCCCCTCCATTATCATATCTCAATATCTTGATCTTAATCCCAGAGGCATTTTCGATCAAGGCCTTCAATTCAGAAAAAATTTCACATACTTCTGATTTCTTTTTGAGAAAGAAAACCAATGTATACCTTGAAAAATCATCAATAAAAGTAAGAAGATACCTTGATCCATTCATGGATGTGACAAGCATCAGACCACTGATATAAGAATGTATCAGCCCCAATATGCATGTAGCTCGGTTTGCCTTCCCCCGATCGAACTTGTGCTTAGGGTGTTTTCCAATCACACAGCCTTTGCAAATTCCCGTGGTTGCCTTTATGACAGGGAGGCCTTCAGCCATGGATTTTTTCTGTAATTGCTGCAAATATTTGAAATTAATATGGCCAAACCTCTCATGCCACAGCCTACTCACCTCATTTCCATGAGTTAGCAGAGCGATGGGCTTTGCATCCGCAACAAAGTGAGAGAACTCATAGGCTTTTGCATGATGGTTTGCAAGGCCTTTAGCAATGAGTTTTTCGGATGCAATTTCTGTTATCTCAACATCATTTGGGCTGAAAGAGACTCTCTTAGGCACTCTTTTATGTGTCATCTAATAGACACTAAGGATATTTGATGCCAGAGACGGTACATACAAAACATTAGAGAAAAAACCATTTTCAAGATCTACAATACCTTGTCCTTCTGAAATGATGGTGGAGTCATCTCCCATGTGGATGGGGCTGGATTTGCTGGTCTCCAAGGATGAAAAGGAGTCTTTTTCAGACATCATGTGGTTCGAAGCTCTAGAGTCAATCAACAGTGCTTTGGACTTCGAAGTGCTTTCCATGAGGGCATGACCTTTTTCATGCTGTGGTTCCCGATCTTGCTAATCTCTCCTCTGAAAGCTCTCCGGAAGATTGATGTGATTCCTCTCAAGGAGAGGTTGCTTCATCAAGCTTCTTCTTCATGCAGGCATGTTCAGGGTGGAAGCCCTTCCCGCAATAAGAAAACTTGACTTTTTCCTTGCCATGGTGCCCTTTTCCTTTGTTCTTCCTTGAGCCAGAAGACTCATCATGCTGTTGATTTTCAACTCTAGGTTTAGGAGCATCAAATTTAGTTTTTGGGTTCTTCTGCTGCTTTCCTTTACCCTTCAGATCTTTGGGCCCTGAGACATGAAGGGCTTGATCACGAAAAGATCTGATGATCCCCATCTAGACAAGCTTGTCATGTTCACATGTTAGGGACTCAATGAAGGCATTAAGTGTAGGCATCTTCCATTCAGGGGTTGTGAGCTTCCCCACACGGAATGTAGAAACAAAAACTAAATAATCAGCCCCAAGTTTGGAGAGTATGGCAAGGATGAGCTAATCATACTCCTTCTCCACTTTGCATTGCTTCAAGAGTAAAACAATATGCTTGAACTTTGTGAAGAAATCATTCAGAGTCTTGAAGTTGGAGGGTTGGAGAGACATGAGTTCATTTTTGAGCTAGTAAACCCTCAAGTCATCATGCTTTTCGTATAGAGTCTCCAATTTGTCCCATATTTCTTTCGGAGTCTTTAATCCCGCAAGATGGAAGAGAAGGTCTCAGGAAATAGAGAGGCATAAGAAACCGAAGGCTTCATCCTTCTTGTTCAAGAATATTGATTTTTCTATGGCGGATCCAAGCTCATCTTCAGTGTCCATGGTGACTCTAAAAATTCCTCTGGAGCACAACTGAATCTCCATATCACCTTTCCATGAGTGGAAATTGTATGGAGTTAACAGATCTACTGAGGAGGCCATCTGGATGTGTTGGAGCGAATGCTTCACTTGTAGAAACCTAAAAATCAAAACAGAAAGGGCAATGTAAGGTCAGACAGCCCACACATTTTAGGCTTTCATCACACCCAGCATATTCAATCAAGCAAGCTTGATCAACAAGTTCTTTACTTGGGGTATTAAGTGGTAATCCTTGGCTTCTGGTGCAGTGCTGGATTTTTCAGCTATTACTCAAATTTCATGCAGAAATCTATCAAAAAGCTTGTTTTTGAGAGATAGAGCTTTGTCCCTCTGTAAGATCTGATACCATATTAATCTTGTATATTTATCTAGGAACAAAGAATCAATCTCATCAAAGATTAATCAACAAATAACTCATGAAATGGTGTAATCGGTCTACAGGAATAGTAGCCGCTCTGTATTCACACAAAGAATGAATGATTACAATTACAATGTCATGCTACAAGCATGAATGAAGAGACAATTCAAATTCCTTAGGAGGTCATTCGAATTGAATGAGTGAGTCTAGATTAACTGACTGTAAGCCATGGTTCATACTCAGTTAACCACTGGTTAAAACCCTAATTGACTCAACTAACCCTAACTGAAGTTGGAGTGCAATAAATGACTGAGTCTCAACTGAAAGAGATCAGACACATGTCAAAACTCACCAACCATCAAGAGGTAGCGCTACATTGACTCCAATGAACCCCGATGAGGTTAACTAAAGTTGAACTGCACATCAAAAGTTGATGGAGGCGCCCCTGTTGACTCCAGTTCATTAATTAATCATTAAATAATCAATTAAATGAATGGAGGCACCTTCACTGAGCTGTTTAACTGATTGTAACCACCAGTTAGCAATTTGGTGCATTAATATCACTCAGATCACCCTCGGAGTGCTCCAATTAGCCTCCCCAAATGTAGGAGAAGGCTAAGTTAGCCTCCTTGACTGAAGGTAGGCGTGGGTGTGACTGGATGATGTCAATTAATACTCCACTGATGTCAATTAATGTCAATTATACTTAGGATAGTGGTTTAACTAGGCCAATTTGACCAAAAAGAGTGTGTATGGTGGTAAATGTCTCCAACATATCCATCTATTTTCCCTTCCAAAAATTAGTTATGTCTCCAAATTCGAAATTCTAGGTTCAACACAGTTTGGTAATGGTCATGAACAACAGTGGAAAACTCTACATAGTGTATAAAACATGCATGAGAGAATGATATATTGAGTGTTGACTCCAAGGAATAAGACATTATGGTAAAAAAAAACTAGCATAGCTTCTGACCATATAATAAAAGGACTTTTGATAGTTTTTCCACCAACCTCCCACATGCATTCAATGATCGGGTTTAATAGTCAAAGGGAATTAATTGGCTCATTTAAAGCAAATGGTATATATTGGATGAGTTCAAAGGTCAACACTTTACAACATATGATTTAGTTTCCCCATAGGCCCCCTTCTCTCTACCCCTCTGGTGGAGTCATATCCCCTCCAGTGCTCTTTACACAGCCATATTGGACCATTTTATTAATTTCTAGCATAATATTTGCATAAATTTTGAATGGGCATGACAAGCCAACCATAGGTTCCAAATAAAAATATATACATCATACATGCCTAGTCATTCACTAGTCGAGCCTTGACCTTGATCTCCACACTAGGAATCCATACTAGCATATTTACATCATTTACATAATTTTGATTAAATACATTGTAATTCAAAATTAGGTGTGTTACAATCCCCTCCCCCTTGGAATAACATCGTCCTCGATGTTTTATAAAAATCAGAACAAAAGGATATGCCTCTTTTATGGCATCCTCCAACTCCACGTAACCTCATTGGGACCGAAGTGCTTCCATTGCACCTTTACCTGTTTGATGGTTGGGTTCCAGAGCAATGTCACCTTCCTTTCTAGGATGCATAGTGGCTCAATTTGGAACTCTCCCTTGGGTTCCACTTGAATCACATCCCAATCAATTGCATGGTTAGGATCACGTACATATTTCTTAACCAAAGAAACATCAAAAACATTATTAGCTCTAGTATTAGTAAGCAATGCAATTATATATGCAGCTGGCCCTATTCTTTCAAGCACTTCAAATGACCCACAATATCTTGGTGACGACTTGGAACAACTTCCAACCTTCAAGTAACTCTTCCTTTGCCTCACTCTAAGGTCAACATGATCCCCAACATAAATTCCCTATGCATTCTATTATTATTTGCATGGCTTTTTGTCTATCTTAGGATGCCTTTAAATTGTGCCTAATTTTTTGCAACCACTTGTTCCATTTCCTTAAGCAATTATGGCCCAATTAAAATTATGTTCACTGGATTATCCCATGTTACTAGTGTCCTACACTTTTTTCCATAAAAATCCTCAAATGGACTCATGCCCAATGAAGCCCGCTACCCATTGTTATATACAAATTATACCAAGTGTAAATAATCTTCCCACTTTGATGGTTTGTCCATCACATACATGTGAAGCATGTCCTCAAGAACCTTATTTGCTCTCTATGTTTGCCCATTTGTTTGTGGATGGTAATCCTTGCTAAAATTCAACGGTGTACCCAAATCTGCAAAAGGATTTTTCTAGAAATTGGAAGTAAATTGTGTATCTCTATCTGAAATTATTGCCTTCAATCCATGCAATCTAAACATTTCCTTCATAAAAATATTGCGATGGCATATGTTTTACATGTATATTTGACTAGTATAATGTGTGCTAGTTTTGACAATTCATCCATCACAACCATGATGGAATCATGTTGCCTCACATTTATTAGCAAACATGTAATAAAATCCATGGAAATTTTTTCCATTTCCATTCCAGAATTAGCAAAAGTTGCAACAAACCTATTGGGTGTTGAGGCTCAAATTTTATTTGTTGACATTTCATGCACTTAGAAATATACTTAGCAATGTATTTCTTCATCACATGCCAAAAATATTGCTTCTTGGTTGTAGGAATTATTTTTTGATATCCTAGGTGAGTAGAATATGGAATTTTGTAAATTTTATCCATAACAATCTTCCTCAAATCTGCCACATTCAGAATATAAATTCTTTTTTTTATAAATAAGAATCCCATCATCTTCCAAATTATAATCATCATACCTCTTTTCAAAAAGTTGATGTTGTAATTTACCTTTTATTTGCACATACAGTTCATCTTTAGCAAGATGATTTACAATTTGTTGCCTTAAATATGATTGACAAGTATTGATGGTTGTCGTGTGCATTTCTTGCACCTTCTTGCTGAGTGCATCAACCACTTTATTTTCTTTTCCTTTTATGTGTTTAATTTCAAAGTTAAATTCACATAAAAAATCTATCCACCTAGCTTGCCTGGAATTTAATGTTGGTTGCTCAAATAAATATTTCAGATCACAGTGGTATGTTCTTAACTAGAATTTTCTACCCATTAAGTAGTGTCTCCACATTTTCAAAGCATGCACTGTGACTACAAGTTCCAAGTCATGTGTAGCATAATTATTTTCATGCTCCTTCAATTTCCTAGATTTATAACATACCATATAATTGCCTTGCATGAGTGCTCCTCCAAGTCCATGTTTACCTGCATCTATACACACCAAAAAGTCCTTCCCTAGGTCTGCAATATTTAAAATTGGAGCACTTGTGAGAATCTTTTTCAACGATTGTAAGCTTTCTTCACATTTAAGTGTCCATTCAAATTTTATTCCCTTCTTTTGCAAAGTGATTTGGTGCGCAATCTTGGAGAATCCTTCAATGAACCTCCTAGAATAATCGACAAGACCCATAAAAGATCTCACATATGTTACATACTTTGGAGTTGGCCAATTCACAATGGCTTCAATATTTTCTAGGTCAACCAATACTCCTTCCTTTGAAATAATGTGACCCAAATAATGAATATTGTTTTTGTAAAAGTCACATTTTCTTATATTTGCATATAACTTATGCTCTCTTGGAAATTACAAATCCATTCTCAAATGTTCTTTATGCTCCTTTTCATTCTTAGAGTAAATAAGAATGTCATCTAGAAAAACAAGAACAAACTTGTCCAAATACTTGTTGAAAACACTATTCATGAGAAACATGAATGTAGTTGGTGCATTAGTGAGACCAAATGGAACCAATGCAAATTCATAGTGTCCATGCCTTGTTCTAAAGGTTGTCTTGTGAATGTATCCTTCCTTGATTCTCACTTGATGGTATCCATACCTTAAGTCAATCTTTGAAAATACATTTGCTCCTTTCATTTGATCAAAAAGATCATCAATTCTATGCAATGGGTACTTATTTTTCATTGTCTCTTTAATCAACTGCTTGCAATCAATACATAACCTGAGTTTCCATCTTTCTTTTTCACAAACAGTATCGGTGCTCCCCATGGAGACACACTTGGCCTTATGTACTTATTTTCTAATAATTCTTGCAATTTCATTTTCAGCTCTAACAACTTTGGTGTACTCATTATGTAAGGTGTCTTAGACACTGGTGATGCTCCTGGCACAAAATTAATTGTGAAATCAATTTCCATCTTTGGAGGAAGTCTTGGTATCATCAAGGAACACATCTTTGAATTCTTGTAGCACATGACTATCCTTTAATTTGGGGATTTCATTTTCTATTTTGTCTAGTATATGGGTTGCATACAATTGACAACCCTTCCTGCAGAACTTCTTTAGTTGCATGGCTGACATTTTCCTAACAAAAGTTTTCTTTTGAATTCCTTTCACAACTCTTGGGTTTCCTTCATCAACAATGCACTCAAAACTCTTTTTGCAGCAGTCAAGTTTAACTCTATGTGCTTCCAACCTATCCATCCCAATGAGAATGTCATATGAACCAAGTGGTAAAATATTCAAATTTGCACAAGTGGACAGTCCACCCATTTCTAATGGGCATTTCTCCACTAATTCACGAACTTTTATCTTATTCTCGTGGCTAATTGGACCAACCATGATTTACTATGCTTGATTTTCTTAAAAGCACGAATCTAGACAACTTTAGGACTAATATAATTGTGAGTAGATCCAGGGTCAATTAAAATAGAAATAAATTGCTTAGAAATCTTACCTTCAACTTCAACCACAGTTGATTGATGATTTGCTTAGTGGTCCTCTAGTGCTGCATAAATCCTTGGTATTTTCCTTTCCACTTGACCCACAATTTTAGCTTCTTGAATGTTGTGAACTTTCTTTGCACTCCCATTCTTGTGTGGACATTTTCTAAGCAAATGGTCCTCTCCACATCCCCAACATTTAAGTGGATTCTTAGTTCTCTTGGCTCACCTCCCATCATCCTAGCTGGATTTGTCACCCTTTATGGTGGTTGAATTGGCTAATTTTTAAATGAGGGGGCTTGGACCCCTTCTTCCTTTGGTCAAAATTCTCATCTTTCTTGTCCTTCCATGCCTTACAGAAATATGGTTTTCTTTTGCTTTGATCATAACAATACTTAGCCTTCCTTATGGTCTCGTTTCGAGTTTGAGGCTCATCAAACTCAATTCTATAATTATAAGATTGAAAAAGACCACTTTGAAAACACTAAATTTTCACTTTGTCATCTCTAATGTACTTGACATATCTTAACAGCTCCAATAATTAATTTGCATATTCCTCCATAGTCATTTGGCCCAATTTCAGCTCCTGGAATTCTTTGATTTTTCCATCATAGTATCTATCAGAGAGGTACTTTTTATTTAAGTACTTCTTGAATTGCTTCCACATAATGTTCCTCTCATTGATCTTCTTCACTTTCCTAAGGTGATCCCACCATATATATGCCCTTCCATTCAGATTGAATTTGGCCACTCTTGCTTTCATATTCCTAGAGTAGTCTTGGACTTGGAAATACTTCCTCATCCCACGAAGCCAAGGTTTAGCTTCTTGACTTGATTTTATCTCACGATCAAATGTAGGAGGTTTGGCCTTCCTAAATTCTCAATGTAAATTGTTCTTTGAATATCTCTTCCTCTTATTCCTATGAGATGAAGAGCCTCATCCATTAGTGGAATCCTTAGATTTAGATGACTCATTAGAAGATAATTTCGAAGTATATGACCTCCTTCTAGAAACGCTTCTTGAACTATGGGACCTCTTGTGATAGTGTTTCCTTGAGCTACTCCCACTATTTTCTTGATTTTCTGAGTGATTACCAAAGTTAAACTTCCTCTGAATATTTGTTAGACTTTAAAACATAGATGCATTTAGTTGATTCTGTTATTTTTGAGCTCTAATCATCTTTTCATTGTTTTCTTTAAACTCTGCATTTCCACCCTTAGGATCTACATGGTTTCTGCGATGTAAGGGCGAGTCACTTGGTTTCTCCTACCATTTTATTATGTCTCTAAATTCTCAACCCGCATGCTCTCTCCCATGGCATCTGTCTCAACTTCACAAGGATCATGTGAAGCATCCATGATGATGATTCTCTTGGCCTAAATAAGAGCAAAAGTTTCCAAGTTGAACTCTATTGAATGATGAACTTTTAATTGTCTCTGATATAATTCTGAATCTAAAAAGTGTTCATGTAAATACAATTGTTAGATTTATTACATCCTCAAAAAATAAATTTCAATTTATATATATTCTGTAAAATATCCAGATTGACAATCTTTTGTCAAATTATGGCCATTAATACCTTTCCTATAGGTGCATTTAACCCCAGATTGAAGTTTAAACACCTTCAAAAGATCATCTATGGAGAACCATAAATACTTCTCTATCAGTTCTGATAATACCCATGACAAAGGTTACTAAGCAATTTTTAGTTGTCTAATTTGATGCTCCATTCATCTTTTAAAAAATTTCGGGATTTACTACTTCTGCCATTTTTCTACTATCTACAAATTTTAAAAAATTCTAGGCTTCTAGCATCCAATCCTATTCAAAAATTTGTCCAGTTTTGTGTTGCTCTCATTGTCATGGTTGAACCCCAAATCCAACTTTGTCGAGTTTAAAAATAAAAATAAAAATGGGGGTCAAGCTTGCCCCCTTGCGGCCTCCCTTCTTTATTTTTATTTTTTTGTAATTTATTCAATTTCGTTCAATCTAGCACATGAGCTCACTACCATTTTGTACTGATGTGGCATGGTTGTCAACGTGGCCTAACACGTACCTGTTGAGGTGTCGTACAGGTCTGACCTATCACTCTATGGTGGTCATGTCACCCTCCTTCAACTACTGAGATGCAATACCACTTGACCTCAGGTGGGAACGCGTCAGAGGTTTTTTCCTTTACCACAAGTGGTCATTCCCCCTCGCGATAGTGGTTCGAAAAAGGTCCTTAGGGAGGCATTTTTAATTAAAAATTGGCATGCGTCCTAGGTTGTTTTTGTCCCAACATGCCCTCACCTCGTTTTATCCAGTGGGAAATTTACCAGCGTGCGATAAGCATTGTCTGTTGAGCTTACCTTTTATCCAATAGTAATATCTATGCTCGCCTCCACACTCCACCATATGCAGTCACTTTTGCATGGGTCTGATATAGTTGATCAACATCATGGTTATGGCTCTTCCACGTCATTCTTGCTACCTACGTGGCTCTTCCATGTCACCCACCCATATGGAACGGGTGGAGCCCGCTAATTAAACTTGGTCCTTCTCCATCATTTAATAGAGGTCGACTTCCATAGAAGCATTCCAATCCAACTCTGCGAATTTCAAAAAATTTCCTCAACCAGTCTACCTCTTCTATTGGTGAACCACATATCTGACCTACGGTTTTGCTAGGAAACCATCCAACGATTAAAACACTGGTTTTCTCATAGGATTCTTTCATATGCTCTTATATTTTATTTTTAATTGTCCATTTCCGGCCCATACAACTCCTGGTATTGCAACCAAAAGCTTTAATACCACTATGTAATGTCCCCATCCCTTAATCTGACTCGTGAGAGGGGACACTAACTAATGCATGCTCTTAAGATGTGTGCATATGCATAAGTGAAAATAAACAGCGTAAACAAAATTAATCCACACACATAACATGTATATATAAGCAAAATTGTCACAGACATCAAATAAGCATTACAGATTCAAACACAAAAGATAATACTTATCTTTAAGAAAGAATATCCAAGCAATTAGCTATGTAAGAACAATTTTCCACCCAACCGTAGGCACTCTATCCAACATATATTCTTTATACTAAGAGCCACCCCTGAGTTGGGCTATGAGGCCACTAGGGAGAAGGAAACACCCAAAGGATTCTCTCACTTTGCCCACAACCCAATTATGCTCTCTATGCCTAGCCAAAAACTCATACAAAGCTCTACAGAGATCTGACTTAGCCATCACATCCATGGAACTTCTTCCAACTGCTCCACACAACACAAGGAATGCATTTCCCTTCATTGATCCATAGTTCCCTCAGAAAATCCAACCCTTACATTTCTTACCAATGTGTGTAGTAAGAGTCCAATCTATTGCATGTTGTTGGAGAACCTCATGTAGCATAAATTATGGCTTCTCAAGCATCCCAAAGGTAGCAGAACTCAATGGGTAAGGGTTCCTAGCTTTCCCAACCTCTATGCTCACCTACAACCATCTATTTTTCCTTCCAAAAATCATCTTTGTCTCCAAATTCGAATTTATGGGTTCAACACGGTCTAGTAATGGTCATGAACAACAGTTGAAAACTCTACGTAGTGTAGAAAACATGCATGAGATAATTATAGATTGAGTGTTGACTCTAAGGAATAAGACATGATGGTGAAAATACAGTTGACATAGATTCTTACCATAGAAGAAAAGGACTTTTGAAAACTGACATAATTGTCACCACCCCCATGCGTCAATAACTACATGAACTGAGTTTTCCCACCAACCTCCCACATGCATTCAATGATTGGGTTTAATAGTCAAAAGGAATTAATTGGCTCGTTTAAAGCACATGGAAGATTTTGGATGAGTTTTAAGGTTGACACTTGGAAACATGGGATTTAGTTTCCCCATAGGCCCCCTTCCCTCTTCCCCTCTGGTGGAATCATAACCCCTCTAGTGCTCTTTGCACAACCATATTGGACCATTTTATTAATTTCCAACATAATATTTACCTACATTTCGAATTGGCATGATAAGCCAACCATAGGGTCCAAAAATATATATATATATACATCATACATGCCTATCCATTCACTAGTCGAGCCTTGGCCTTGAGCTCTGCACTAAGAATCCATACTATCATATCTACATCATTTACATAATTTTGATTAAATACATTCCAATTCAATATTGGGGGTATTGCACACTTATTGAAGTTGAGTGGTTTTGGGTCAATGGGAAGGTATTTTTCAAAACATCCCCTTGGACCAGTAATGGATATAAGCTAGCCACATGTAAAATTGGTTTGGCATTATGGGTCGAAAAATCCTTAAAGATCGAATAAATCATTGACCCACATTGAACCTAAGTCATTGATATCTAATAATATCAACCATCGGATATAGGAGGATGCAACTTTCCATTTTTTGCTTTGATGATAATGTGCTTGCATAAACAATTGATCTATCTACAATCTAACCAAACATTATGCTTTTTATGACACCTGAGGTTTATTATAAACTTCAATGGGAGCCCCAAAGGTTTTATAGAACCAAGTGGATCTCCGATACTCAACTTTGAGATGCCTACTTCATTGACAATATTCGCATTAGATTTTGAAATCTTATCCCTTGGATTAAAAATATTGGACTTTGGTAGCAATTATGTGTAGTAGGCCTAAATCTAGGCGAAAGTGGGAATGGAAAAGGAAGCAATGGTTCCATGAAACCTGGATATGGCATTGGAACAACACAATCCATTGTTGTCGCACCTTGTAAAAAATAGGTTTTTTCTTTCTATAGTACTTTTAAAATTATTTTATTCAAATTCCCAATCTAAAGTTGGTTGTGATGATCATGGGGCGCCACTGTTAGGAGTTCAAGAAGAAGATCTTGATTGAAGACAAAATTTAGGTTTGTAGGTTATATATATATATATATATCAAAGTTCTCCCAAACTATGTCACTAGTAGTTAATAATATGATTTAAAGAAGAACTATCGCAAATGATATGGCTAGTAGGTAGTATCTGATTTTGAATAAATCTCTCACAAATCATATCAATGGAAGCAACTTTTGAATAATCTTCTATGGATATTGTTGTTTCACTGGAGTCCTATAAAGCTTGAGAAAAATCAAGTCAAAACTCCTAAATCCAAGATAGGTAGGGATAAATCAATCATTGAGTATAGAATTAGAGGACAATGTTTTTGTTAACAATTTAATGAATAGGCATCAAGGCCAAGATTCCCTTTTATTCCCTCCACATGATACCAAGAAATTAAGATGCGAAGAGAAACATAGTGTTACCATATCAAACAGATTGGAATGTCTCTTCTTCTTAATCACATTGCTTTGTATTTCTCCATCAAATAAAATATTTTTGTGCATGGTTGGTTACTTGTGTAGGTGTTCGTGTTATGACAAAGTCCCTTGCTATTTATCTCTAATCACATTTTCCGATATTTTGCATGCTTATCAAAAATAGTGTGTGCTCCTCCTCTATCCATGGCACACCTACATAAATTTAGAAATACATCAAGGTGATGAGGTCATCAAAGAAAAATCAAGGAAATAATTTAAAGTCATGATATTATTAAATTCAAAGGATATTGATATGAAATTTCAAGTACAAATTAGTATTTGGTAGTGAATATCTAAGGTAGACTTCCAAAAGAATAAATAAATAAGTTCAACACTCTCCATGAAAACATAATTTTTCTTAGACTTAATAGGGAAATACACATCCAAAATATTCTCTCAGCACTCTTGCATTTAATTGTTGTGTTAAGGGTATAGTTCAATAACATAATGATATCTAACCTAAATGATAAGGTATCCAAGGGTTGTTTCAAAAAAAATTGCGATGTATTAAAATATTGATGTGATCTATTAAACTTCAATAACAATGCAATCTCGCATATTCAATTCCAATTTACAACCTGAGTAAGAAACTATCCAAGGATCATTTGCACTCTATTATCTAGATGTGAATTCCAATTTAAACATTCTTGACATGTCAAACATGTCAATTTAATAAAAATATAATTCCAAACCAAGAAATGCAAATTTTGTAGGAAACAAAAATTTACCAGAACAATAACATATTTGCAAGAGAGGATGTAAGTTCAAACAATATATTTTGCAATGGACATATAAACTAGAAACCAAACATCACTATATAAGATAAATATGTTATTGAGAATGAATTCAACAAGATGCAAGGTAAGATAGAGTTTTATATTTCAACAAAATCCTACATATATCATTTATCTACAAGCTAGTGGATAATTGAAAACCAAGAGATTTTATTCAAACTATAAACTAAAATTATGCCGCAAAGATTCAAAGGACATATTCAATATGACAGGAAAAGGGGACCCCAACAATTTCTAATTTCATGGAGATGTAAAATCTCTATCCTCTGTGAAAAACTATGACCCAACCTTGTACTACTATTGTCACCGCTGAAAAGATGGTGACGAGTCATTTTGGAGACCATAAGCTAAATTTATAGTACACTTGACAAAGGAGAATGGCAAGCCAATGGCCACTGGTGTTCCTTACACACCATACCCATCTCCTTAATTGGAAAAAATTTGGTCTCAGGGAGCAACTAATAAACAAAATATGCCATCACCACCTCTCTACCTCCAAATAAGAGAAATGACATATTCTTGTGGGAGAGCATGGCAATAAATGCTTGAGCAACTAGCAATTCCTAGAGAAGGTTTACAAAGATGATGATGCTTTGCCAAGACAAGTGGATCTCCATAGGGTAGGTATCGTTGGAATCAACAACCCCACGACTAGGTAGAGATGACGAACCATATGTATATGATAACCACCACTAGTACAATGAATCACTTGGATAGATCTCCTTCCTTGGAACCCCAAATTGCATGCCTATAATTGCTTCAATGCTTACCTACATGGAAAATAATTAAATGTCAACAATTAAGAAATTTATCCTTTAAAAATGGGTGGTTTCTATCTACAATGAAACAAACATATTCATCTCAACAAATTATCAAAATTTCATCTCAGTCAAGGATCTTTTTGCACTAAGGTCGAGATTCAAATATAGAGTGGGAAAAGTAAAATATTGTCCACATTTCTTCTATCTACGGACGGGGTAGTACCTGAAACTTGAAACCTATACATGTCTATGATTTTGCAAAGGGTTGCTTGTTTATTTTTAACATACTTGTTTACAAGAAGGTTTATATTCAAATACAAAGTGACACAAGTTGCTATCTCCTCTCTACTTATGGTAGTACCTCAAATAGTATGAAACCCATCTATGGTTACTTGCAAGGAAGGGTTAACACATTTAAAGATATGATCAATTTTTTCTAATCCTCTTAATGATAAAAGTGGTCTAATAATAGGTTTTATTCCAATAATAGTTTGACACGTATTAATATATCTTAATTAACCTATGATTAATCGAATAATAGTTGGACACATATCAATCTATTTTATTAAAATTTTGTATTTAAATCATTTTTTATTAAAACTTTGATAAACTTTATAAATATTAAATGTAACTAAATAAACTAATTTGAAAAGGCTAAATATATAGTTTATACCATAGGTATGGACTAATAATTGCACCAATTGCTCATAATATCATATTTTGTTATTGTGTGTATCTCTCTCTTGTGTTATGTGATGTTAAAGATCTAGTTGTTTTTTCTTCTTCGAAAAGTAAGTATGTTATTTTCTTGTGTTGAATGATGATCCAGAGGATGATATAAAGCTAGATAGAAATACTAGATTCTCATAGAATGCCATCAAGGAGTCACCATGCCATATCAAAGGAGTTGAGTCGTTGAGCTGCATTTCATGTTTACAGAGCCATCAATACAACAACCGTCGAATTCCAAGGGGTTTTTTGAAAGGATCAAAGGTGCAACAAAATCATTTTCATCTTCAAACAAGAAGAGGGGGATAAAATGATCACAACTAAGATATTGTTATGCTACTTTTCCTCTTTTCCTGGAGTTGAAAGTTTCTCATTGATTTTCAAGTAGTTTAATTTATGTTCAACATCATTTGTTTCAAAATTATTTATCAATATTTTTCAATAGGATGATCTAGACTTTCGTCATTAAGTAAATTCACTCATTTTTTATTATGATGTTGATCAGCTATTAGAAGATGGGTCACACAACCACTGATATCGGGTTTATAAAAGGTGATGTATCCATCGCAAAAGATCCATTAGATATCGTTAACAATGATGAAATTACTGAGGTCCTCCTGACGTTATCATTATGAAAAATTGTGGAATCAAGTTCAGAGTAGGTTTTTTCCGCACTCCTACTGAGGGCTTCGACTAGTCCCTGCGGCTCCTCCTGCTGGCCCCTCGTCCTCTCGCTCGTTTCTACTGCAAATTTCCTCCAGATCGGCTTCGTCTCAGCACTGCATCTGCTATGGCGGCCGCCCTCACCTCCTCTCCTCCCTCCGTCGATGGTTCTGACCTCCCTGGGGTCTTCACGGCTGCTCCAGCTCGTCCCTCTGCGTCTGCTCCTTCAGCAAGCACATCTCCAACTCTCGAAGGGCCTCTTCTCCCTCCTGGCGGTGCCCTTGCAGCGATCAAGTCCTCCGGGGCTCCCCTGTTTAGCTCTGTCTCCATCGAATCTCCATGCTTTCTCCTCGGTGGCAGACCTTCCCATGCTTTGGTTCTCCCTCTCTCTGCTAATCCCCCGGTGAATCCTTTAGCCCCTGTGCCTCCGCAGATTCCTTCTACCGGTGGTCGCCCCGATACAACAGATCTGCCCTCCTTCAAAGAGGTTGTCTCTGGTCAAGGTGGGCTGCCCAAGACAACTGTTGTCCCAGAAGCCCCTTCAATCGTGGTCCCGATACCTCCAGAGGCTCATGCTCATGCCTCACACTACATCTCGGCTACCCTAATCTGTAGGTTCAATGGCTTCTGGCCTTCCCTCACCGATCTCCATTCCTGGATTGCCTCTGAGTGGGCGCCTCTTCTCGATGCTAAAGTTGTTACTTGCCCTTGTTCCAAAGGGTTTTTCATAGCGGTTTTCGGCTCTTCAAGAGACAAGAAAAAGGTTCTCAAGTCGGGGCCTTGGTTTTGGGGCAGAGCCAGTCTGTCCATGTAGCCATGGTCCCCCTCCTTCGATCCCTCAACGGACTCCCTCTCTTCGGCTCCGATTTGGGTCAGGATTCTGTATTTACCCCTGCACTTCTAGGGGGACGAATCTCTTCGGGCAATAGGAAACGGTCTCCGCAGATTCCTTTGCAGCAGCCCAGAATATAAGCCAGCCTTCTCTACCTACGTGTGGATCTGCGTTGAAATGGACTTTAGCAAAGGGTTTCCTGCATAAGTCATTTTGCAGGGCAAAGACTACTCAAGGAATCAGAAGCTTGATTATGAAAACCTATGTTTTAGGTGCAGGAAATGTTTTTAAATAGGGCACATAGCCCGTAATTGCGAGAAGTCCCTGGGGAAAAAAAGACCAGCCAAGAGCCATCGTCCTACTTGGTGGGAAGAATCTATCCATGGTCTGCAAAGCAAGGAACCTCTGGCTTCAGAAGAAGTGGAATCTGAAAAAACCTCTACGCAAAAGGAGAAAGTTTCAGAATCTGCAGAGACAGTCTCGACCTCACCATCCAAGGAAGAGTCACCCCCAAAGCCACCAGTTCCAGTCCAGCAGGGGTCAAGCTGGGCCGATATCGCGGAGATGAAGACTCGCAAGGCTCGTTAGGTCCTCAGTACACTGAGAAAAGCTCAGAGTGGCAGACGGTGTCAAAAAAGAAAAAAATCGTTCCAACCAGAAAGGAGGTAATGACACGAAACCGCACAATCTCACTGAAATAGCCATTCTCTCTAATTTTTGTAATGTGCCAGAACTATAAGGCATTGTTCTAGTGGATACCAAGAATTACCCGAGGTATCGAATCCATTGTTTCACCACTGTATGTGTGTATCACAGTACCCGGTAGCTGTTTTACCGAAACCCAATATACTACCCCTATGTTATGGTAAAAAAAAACAATGATGAAATTACTAAAGAAGAGTATATTTATACATTTTAAGAATCTCACACATTGAAGACAAGAAGGGATCTAGTGTAAATAAAGTTCAACATGCATGGTTTCCTATATAGTTGAGGAGTTTGTGGAATCTTGAGAATTTTACCCTTATGAGGGTCATGAGACAACTTGATGGAGCATTGTGGATGTAGCTCAACATAGATGGTTATCGAATAATTTGGGATTTCAGGGAGATAAACATCAATGGTTGAACATAATCTTGGCATGTTAATTGTGGATGCTACTAACCCACTAGCATGCTAAACACCAACCCCGTAATCCTTAACCCAATAATGATGGTTAACTATAGTTTTATATGGTTGCATAGAGACTATTTATGGTCAATGTTGGTACAATAGTTAACCACTACCCCCCTAACCTAATGACCATAAAAAATGTGGATGATAAAGTTTGACTCTAATTACTATGTTCAATTATGGTTGGCAATAGGTTTCCATGGTTGAATATAGTTCCAATATGTAAATGGTTGGTGCTACTAACACTCCACCCCCTACTCCCAATCTAGTAATAATGGTTAACTTTGGTTGTGATTGCATATAGTTATCCATGATTGGTGATGCCCCATTAATTAACAACTAATTCCTAACCTAATGACCACTAACAAATATGGTTGACTATAGACAACCATGCATGATTATGGTTGGATAAAGGTGTTCATGGTTGAATGTATTCCTAATATATCAAATATTTATGCTACTAAGTTACTAACCACTAAACCCCTTATCCTTGGTGATGGTTGATTATGAATGATCAATATCATGGCTGTATATAGTTGTCCATGTCTAATGCTACCTCATTGAACAACCACCAACCCCTAACCACACGACAATTAAAAAAAAGGTTTACTATGAAAGACCGATACATTAGAGTATGGTTAACCCACAAAACACTAACCCCCGTTGGAGTAAAAATAGTTGATAATGTTTGAAGATGGTTGAATATATTTGAAACATAGTTACCTACTTTAAAAGAACCCTCTAGGGTTCGAGTTGGAGGTGGAATGTATATTCCAAAAGATATATTTTATTTATTGTATTGATCCATTTTTACAAGGAGTACAATGTGGCTTTATACAAATCAAGGGTCACAATTTAATGATGTGACCTATCAAGTCGTTCATTAATAAATAACAAATTACTAACTAAGCTACTAAATTATTTAGTTTTATTACAATTCATCCCTCTCTAGAATACTTCGTCCGCGAAATATTGTTAAGGATGGGTGGCGCAAACAAAAAACTTCATTTTTCCATGTAGCTTCATCGTGCAGTTCGTCAACAAAGGGAATGGGAGATTTATCTTTTATGGTGACTTTGTTCAACGCTCGATAATCAATGCAAAGTCTATACGATCCATACTTTTTCCTAACAAGTATGATTGGTGCAGAGAAAGGACTCTTACTCCGTGTGATTATTCCAGCATCTAATAGTTCCTGCCCCAAACTTTTGATCTTTGATTTGTTCCTGTGAGATTGTCAATATGACTTTTTTCTAATTACAGTTGATCCTGGCATAAGCTCGATGATGTGATCCCTAGAACGGGGGGGTGGGAGACCACGAGGAAGATTTTGGAATATGTCACTATGTTCCCCCAGGAGTTGTTCTAATTCATGTGGATCAATATTTTGTCTTTCGTTAGTTGTCCTTTCCATAGCATAGCAGTGTAAGAAGAAGGCTTGAGCTCCCTTTTTATCATATTTTCCATTTTATTGGATGAGACAATTTGTGGAGGGGGGGAATTAATACTATAAAGCTTATATTTCCTCCTATTTTCATATAACCTTATAAATTGTTCTTGTAAGTTTAATCCAACTGTCCCCAGTATTTCCAACCATTGTGCACCTAAAACAATGTCAACCCCTCTTATTTCCATAGCATACATTGGCGATATTAGCTTGTAGTCCTTTATATCTAGTTCTACTTTATGGCATTTGTCGTTGTACGGTGTGGTCTTGTTTCCTATTATCGATACTTGGAAGTTGGAGGTAGGGTAGGTAAATATGTTTAACTGTTTTGCTACCCTAGAGTCTATGAAGTTGTGTGTACTCCCACTAACGACCAACACTATCACCTTAGTGTTCTTGAAATGGCCAAACAATCTGAGGGTTTTGGGTTGATATATACTTGTCATTGCAGTCACTAAGAGCATTGGTGTGATGTTAGCCTCCTCTTTTCCATTCTCATCGATATCTGACTCTGTGTCAGAGGAAGGTTCGTCGCTTTATTCTTCATCATTATTGTCACCATTATTACTTTTTTCACACAAGAATATATTCTTATTTTCACACTTATGTCTTGGACGCCAATTAAGGGAATTATACTTACGGTATGGATTGTCGTCCTTTCTCCCATTTTCTCTTAGGTGGGGTGGTATATAAACTTATGAACATTGTGATTTTTTTCTTTTCTTCAATTAATTTCGCTTTTTAATGGGATTGTTCCACGTATTTTACATCTAATGATTTTATCTCGCTTTGAATACTCTGTTTCATCCCACCAATGGAAATTTGTAGGAGTCATTCTTCATTTATATATTGGACAGGAGTGGTCGGGACCAAAATATTGCTAAAATATTAATCCACGATTCCTTCTTGTTGCAAACGAGTGAGCTTGTTGTAGATTTCAGCTTCTTCCATGTCTTGAAATCGTTTAAAGAAATTTTTCTTTAAGGTGTCCCAATCTCTAACTAGCCTTCCTCCCTTCATTGTAAAGTCCCACCATAAGAACTAGTCACGCACGGTTTTATCCATGTACATTGTTGCAACATTCAATTTGTCGTTGTCGCCATATATATTGTACATTTCAAAATATTTTTCAATTTTGTTGATCCACCGAATCCTGTCTTGATTAATTCGCCAACAAAACTTGGTAAATCGATCTTGACTTTGTGAACTACGTTGTGGGTTGGCCTTGTATGTGAGTTATTGCCTCCCGTAACTTGGTCTCTCAGTAACTGAATTTTGAGCTTTAGGTCATGAATGTCCTCATCTTTTTGCTCAAGATTTGCCAGCATATTTTGAACTGGATCATCTTTTGACTTTATGGATGCATCCTTGTTCTCTGGAGGGTTTCTCTCTGTATTTCTTGTATTCATCTTGTTAAGCTTTATATTTGAGAATATACAGCTATTGCAATATTATTTTATAATAATCATTTATTATTAAGAATGATAATAATAAATTTATTATAAAATTTTAATAGTTCTTTTTTTTAAATAATTATTATTATCAATGATAATAATATATTTTCTAATATTTATATTGTTTTGGATGCAAGTATGGAGATAGGAGATATTTGCCAAGAGAGATTGGAGATGAGAGAATTATAAAATAAAACCATGGGCTAGTTTTATAAAACCATGGAATGGTTTGTTTTTTCTTTTCTTTTTTTTTAACTTTTTACTTTAGCCTTCATATTTTTCCTTTTTCTTCTCTCCCACGAGGAGCTTCCTTTATTTATTCAAATATTTAGTAATTCAATGGAACCACTAGCTCTGATACCAACTTGGAATGTATATTCCAAAATATATATTGTATTTATTGAATTGATGCATTTTTACAAGGAGTACAACGTGGCTTTATAGAAATAAACGTCACAATTAAATGATGTGACATACCAAGTCATTCATTAATAAATAAAAAATTACTAACTAAGTTACTAAACTATTTAGTTTTATTATAGAGGTCACATTTAGTGGTGCTCCCCTCTTTTCCAAGGTTAAAACTACAAACTTTTGCATCCATGGCCTTAACATCCCATAATGTTGAGAACCAACACCTTAGAATCAACCCTTGAACTAAAAAAGTGTTGCTCCTAAAATCATCCCTTTTTTAAGATTAAAATTACAATGTTTTGCAAACATGGTCTTAACACCCCATCATGTTGAGAACCAAAACCTTAAAACCAACCCCCCAAATAAAAAAGTGTTGCTACCAATATAACCCCTTCTTTTCAAGGTCAAAATTAAAACTTGTTTGAAATTGTGACCATGATAATTAGTACCATTGCAACCAAAATCTTAAAGTCAACCCTCAAATTGAAAAGTGGCACTACAAGTAGCATCACTCGGGGTTAATGTAACGTCCCTGACCCTCTGACCAGTGAAGAGGACGCTACTATCACCACACATACGGGAAAATAGCCCCATGAAGATGAACAGGCATATAGTGCTGAAATAAAAACTTAAAACATAAAACATGCTAAGACGCATAAACCTTCACATGCATAGCAGAAGCAAACATACATTCATTCAAGCATACCACATGTTCATCATATTCATTATTCAGTAAATATAAATGCAGAGACAAAATAGTTAAGAATACTCATCTTAAAAAGGACTCGTCCCACAACCAGCTACGTCGCTGCAATGTTCCACCCAACCATAGGCCAGCATGCTCATCAATATCTCAGTAACACTGCCACTCCCGAGCTGGGCATGATTCCTCAAGGAGTAAGGGTCAAAGCAGGCTTACACATAGCCAAGGTACACAAATCAGCCAAGCCCACACAGTAGGGTTTAACAGGCCGTCAAGGAGTTAGGGAAGGCTAAATGCTAAGCCGGTGGCCTCAACGGAGAGCTAAGGACACCTACACCAGAGTTAACCCTGACCTCGAAGACATCCACACACCCAACACCAAGAATCAGTCCTTTCTCTGTTTCATAGTCCCTCGGGCCCTGACTTCCCTTTCCAATATTCTTCAAGGGTTGTGGATAAGAAAGCCAACAGTCTCACTCTATCTGAGTGGATCCAAACACCAGTTTATCAAGCATACCCAGCCTCTAATCCTATTCTCAACAGTTTGAAGAACAACCACTGCATACCACAGTAAAACAACAGTTCACAGCTCTGTGAAGGAGGTGAAGACAACAGGGTGACAACCCCAAATGACAAGGTGAACACAGCTCAGGTCAAACACGACGATTAAGAGTTGTTCTTGGCCCTAGCGTGGCCAAAACAACTCAGCAATAACTTAACAAGGTACTTGCATACAAAGCAACCTAGAACCAGGGTAAGTCAACAGCAGCCCCAATCATATAAGGAAACGGCGACAACATTACACGGTCTGCAAAAAGAGAAAGAAGCCAGATTCCCAACACTGAACCCACAGCACATGATCCTTCATGTACTCGCTGGAGAAAATTACACAGACCAGAAAATGGAAAAAGGAACAAACTCCCAATTTAGGCGTGAGGGAAAAAGACACAGCCAACAGTCACAATTCAGCGTTGAACCACAGGGAAAAACCATAGCAATCTTCAACAAATTCCACATTGTAAAGGAAAACACAGTCAATAATGCATGGATGAGACTTCAACCAGCATTCAGTGACGGAACCGCCGCAGTCTTCAGCTCATGATCCACTTTGAAGGATGTAACAATACCCAGTCCAATAATGCGTAGAGGAAAGAAATCGGTTCTCTGCATGGATGGAAGGAACACAACCACCGACTGACAAATGCATGAGAGAGGGAAGGTGAACCCCCAAACAATGGAGTGTGGATTCTTTTAACTCAGTCCGCGTGAGGGTGAATGAATAGCCACGATCAGGATAGTGGACAGGCCAAACGATGCGTCGTGGAGAGAGTGTGAGCGTAGTGGTTTCCTGCCCCCACTAACAACAGAAACTAGGGTGGTCGACACATGGAAAACTCCCAATGGCCCCCACAAGTTAGACAACCCCCCCCCCCCTTAACCTTAGGAATCATGCCTTTTTCATTTAATGTTGCACCGTCATAGCTGGCTGTAGGTTTATTTTAAATTGATGTGCATACTTACATGATGCCAAAACTATAGTGTGTTGGATAGCACGATGTACCATCAACAACAATCCCTATTGCCGAAACATAACACAGCTGAACCGATGGTGGGGATTTTGCCTTTAGCTCCACACCACGATTTATTACAATGTATACATCATGTACCTTTTAATGCAAACGGGGTCAAAACTGGGGCATTACAATCCCCTCCCCCTTGGAATAACACCCTCCTCGGTGTTCCAATACATAGGAATACATATAAATTTGCACATCAAATTTTCAAAATTTTGCAGATCTGTCCCATGTTCAGTTATTTACTTTGAACATTTAGGACCAAGCCCCTCGGCTTCCACGTACTTCTCTTGCTGGTTCTCATATCTTGGCTTATATCGAAGTCTAGGGACTTTGTGGCCGCTGCCCTCTTTATGTTCCCTCGTTGGGCAGTCCCGGCGTAAGTGATGTCCTCCGCATTCCCAGCATTTCGCTGGCTGCCTCATCTTTCCCTGCTCAATTTCCTTTGAGTCTTCATGCCTAGACCGATTCTTAATGGATCGCTTGGACGAATGTTCCATCGTTGGTCCACTTCCCTTGCCTTTACGGATTGCTCCCAGAAGGCTTTTGACCTCCTTTTGCAAACCAATAGAGTCTTGCAAAATCTAGTGGTTCATCTCATTCTTCCTTTTTTGTATCTTGAGCATCTCTCCAAGATTCTCTTGGGTGCTGGAAATCGTGTGAAGGAGACTTCCATCCAAGTCTAGCAACTTTTGGTCTGCTGCCATGATCAATGTACACCACTGGATTTCACCTTTCTCACCTGTGAAATGCATCATTGAAATTTTGTTAGTCCAAGCATAATATAGGCATTAAAATAAGTCAATTAATTTCCCAATTGGCATGACAGTCCAAGCCTCATCAAGGAGACTTTCATATTTTTCATGCCTTCCCAACAGGCACATGATCTCATTCATGTCCATTC
>LPNX010505864.1:501773-538622 GCA_001517045.1 Pseudotsuga menziesii
GTCTCAGCTGCTAGGAACTTCACAGTCTCACTAGCACCTTTTTCATTACCACTCATTATGAGCTCTTCAGGACAGCCACATGTCCACATGCACCCCTAGGATGCTCTCATAGTCCTCGCTTCCAACGATACCTATATTCAGACATTGAATAAATTCACATGTTTAGTTTATTCTCATCAGTTTTTATCTCTTAAACAAGAGCTTAAAACATCATAACCAAATCATATACACATGCATATTCATAAGCAAGAATTGCAAAATAATCCAATACTTATCTGTATTGTGTGCTTCATCGTTGGTCCACAGGATCCTGCTTCGCTTTGCAAGCCTTGGGATCGCCTATGGACTTTGATGTTAGGTCAGCACGTAGGCTACTTCACAACATCCTTTTAGCTATATATCAGGCATAGTCAAGCCAACCTTCAGTTGGGTTTATCAGACCGTCAACAAATCGCCTGTACTTATATCAACAATACACTTCTATCAACCAATCATCATCCAAGCCAACACTGTTGGGTTTATCAGGCCATCAACAATAACACATGCACTTATATCAACAATAAATGACCACTTCCCATATCACACAAGAGACCACTCCCTTCTCTGAGTTGACAGTCCCTTGGAAATGTCTCCTTTTTTGGTGCCCTTTAGAGAGACCACTCCCTTCTCTGAGTTAACAGTCCCTCGGGAATGTCTCCTTCTCTATGCTCTTTAGAGAGACCACTCCCTTCTTTGAGTTAACATTCCCTCAGGAATGTCTCCTTCTCTGTAGAAGGTAGGATGAGCTCAAGCCATTGTTCATTTAGTGTACAATACCAGACTACATTTGTTTAGCCTGACAACACAAGTAATATAAGCATATTCGTTAGCGTTATTGCTCTAAAATTGTAACCATATTTCACACCATTCACTATCAAGTATTGAGACACCAAGAGTGTGTCCACTCCCTAGGGTGTAATCAATATTGAAAAACCCTTCAATGATCTAACATTGGGAAAGTGTGCACCCTTTTCCGGTGTGTGCCATGTAGGCCCTATGCATACTCAAGCAATCTGCCATAACGGAAACAAAATCAAAACATGCTCTGCATATTGAATTTAACAATTTGATATGTGTATTCTTAGGTAGGGTCACAGAACACTTATCCATTTGCCGAAGCAGTTTTCCTTCGTTAAGGAGGAATGGGGGCTCCCTTCTCTAAGTTAACAGTCCCTCGGTTTTCCATCCCAATTCCTCTTTACACTTCGTATCCACACATGTCTTACCGACATAACCTATACCATCTCACTCATGTTGCTTACCAAACATGTAGTGCAGATGAGACATTCCCAAAATGTCCAATGGAGTTACACCCGAAACCCATTTCCAAGATAAGGGAAAACCTTCCCATGAATTTTGACTTTCGTAGGCCATCACACATGTTCTTCCTGCAATGTATACCCCTGGCACATTCATCAAATAGCCAAACAGTCAATCATTATCTAATAACACAATCCAAATTTGATTGTTCCATAACCAAGCAATGACATTAGTAATTAAATTCAATGAGAATTTGCAATTATGTTTACTACAGAAATTGATTTGCTTGGCAATGAGGTCATCCTCAATTGTGGGTCTCTTGTAAGCAACTCTACTATTCCCATTATAAGTTTATGCTTACTAGCTTAACATGAAAACCCACTTACAATGTGTCCTCCTGACACAATCTTATGCAAGCCAATAGTGATTAGTAGTTGTCAGCAATTTCTTAAATCCGAAATTCGCAATTCAAATTTAACAACCAATTATGCATACAAAATATTTTCACAGCCATGAGACTCTTCTCATAAGGTTTGGCTCTTTCACATGGTAGATTCCGGCATTTTTCATGGTCTTACTTTCATTGCCATGCTCCAAACAACCTACCTGAAACCTGAACTTCAATCAGCCGAGCACTTAGTAAGTCTTGATGCATATAACTTTTTCATTGCTGCAACAATCACCGAGGCATTTTCAAGATTTATAAAATTCAAACACTTCCAGCTGTTAATCACATCGATATTACCAAAACTCATTTATTTCACGTAATCATTATCATACTAAAATTTGCAAGATCACATCATTTATGCCAAAATGAAATGTTCAGATACTCCTTACTTCACAAGCGTATTATTGTACCACCTTTCCCTTCCATAGAGCATTTTCGGCAGCCAACCGATCATGACCACTCTCTTCATGCACTTACTATCCCGCATTCATAACAGCTCTTGAAATGGTTCCAGAATTGTCATCAATTCATCATTTCAACCATTAGTTATTCATAATAACTCATGCACTATCTCTATGTATTCATGCATTGCATCGCAACAGTTGCACCCATACTTATGTATGCCTATCTACAACACTCACTCATACTTTTCATATGCATCCATTCAATGCATAACTACAAGATTTATAAAATATTTTAATGCATACCCACTCAATACTACCTTGCATTGATTCAGGAATACTATGCATTCAAGCATACCATGCATGTCCTAACCATGACTACTTCGTATAGGACGCATGACTATAATCAAGATCATCAATGCTTACTTTCCTTGGGCTACTAAGCTCATAACAACATAATATAGGCATAACATATTTCTATATGAATGCAGTATAAAATTCAAATACCCATATGGTATGAGACCTCTTGCTTTTACCACTCCATGCAATTGTCATAATTAAACTCTTGCCTTCATGGGTCCTACTTACACCCTTGACATTACCAGTTTGGTTGGTCCTTTGTAGGAGATTGCAGAATTTGCTCACCAAATTTTGATTCTGGACCTGTTGCCTTATCCCTTTCTTCATAGGGTTGGTGGTCACATTCATCAGCATCAGCAACATACTCAACCATGTCCATGTTGTCGTTGGTTGTTCCATTAATGTCAATACCAATGCAATAATTATCATTAGTAGCTCATTATAAATGCATAATTCTTACTATTCTTACCAACATGTAATATCTTATGCATGCAAGGCATATATGCATACATTTCATGTATAAAACTTGGAATCATAATTAGCAAGACGAGGTTTAAGGAAATTTCCCTTTTCAAGTCCCTCATCCCTGGATGGAACTCCTTTTCCACACAACAACTGGTTTGATTTCATGGTCTTGCTACCTCTAGGCATGCAATTCCTGGATTTCCCATATTGACAGCAGCACATTTATCTTTCAAGCAATCACTAGAAATTTGTTGCTCCACACTCAAATTCTTGTGACTCTCCCTTGTTCCCTGATGGATAAGCTTTCCAACACCTATCCCCATGCTTCATTCTGACCCTGGGTGTGAAAACCACATCATTTCAAAAATGATGGCAAAACACACCACTAAATTTTGGTCTGAAATGCGAACTTCAGCCACCTGGAGTTTTCTTCCTTTTCAGCTCTGAAACTGCTGGGAAACCCAATGATAAATTCACTACAAAACCCACTGGAACGCTAGCTAGAACTGCAAAAAATTCCACTGGAAAAACCCAATTTTCTTTCTCCCTATTGGGTCCCTTCCCAACTAAGTTTCCGACGTTTCGGATCTTTAGTGGACTAGTCTTCCGACTCTTCGGTGGCCAAGACGACTACATTGCTCCGGCGCTCATCGGTGGCCCTATCAACTATGAGTTTCCGCTGTATCGATGGTCTCCTCGGCTATATTTTTCTGAAGTAGGCTTTTCAGACAGCATCGGCGATGCCAAGGACTGTTCATCGAGTCCGTAATCGTCTAACCTTCCGGTGTTTCGGTGACTAGATCCTCTAACTTTCTCCGCGGCTCGTTTGCCTAATTTCCTCCGTTGTGTTGAGCCTGTAGGGGTCTAAAAATCTGAACTCTATCGACGATGAGGACCATTAAGCCTTACTGCATCGGCGAGGAAACCAACTAACCGTCGCATCGATGGTTAGGTGTACTGTGCATCGGACGGCTAGTTATCTATGCTTCCGCAACAGCGGCCAACCAATCTTCAACATTTTCCGATCTCGTCATCTATAATCCTTCAATGACGTCCATCGGCGGTCTCATCATCTAAAATTTTTCGATGGCCAATGGTTTCCAACACTTTAACAAAATTCTGAACCTCTTCATTCCATGTCGACGAACCCAACAACTAATTTCCGCCGACGGCATTGACGGTCCAAGTGACTAAAATTTCCCAACGCTAAAGGTCACAATATCGGATGTTTCCTCAACTACCTTGAGCCGGTGTTTCGGTGATCTTTGGTTGATCTCCGTTGAAACTGTGGCTCCCGCATCCACTAAGTTTCGCCAACGGCTGACAATTCCCATACTTGGAAGAAAAAAAATCTGAAATTTTTTTCCTTAACCATCTTTCCGCCGCTTCATCGGCTCAACCGTCTTCTATTTTTTATCGTTATCTCGGTGCCTTCACTATCTATTCTCTGACATTGCGGCTAAGCCATCAACTAAGTATCGGCGATCCAACTCTTTAATCATCGCCGGTCGCCGATGGTTTTATCACTTCAGTTTTTTCGTCGCATCGGCTATCGAAACATCTATCTGCTGCAGCATCGGCAGCCGTGGACTCTATCCGTTGGAAGGATAGTCCACTATCCGGCTGTAACGACGGGCGCACGAACAGCTAGACCTTTCTGATGTTCATCGGCGATTCCATCATCTGACTTCCACCGAAGGCCGATGAATTCGACACTTACACGAATTTTACAAATTTTTCCTTCCTTCGTCTTTTCTCCGCCGACGGCATCGACGACCCAAACAACTACTCATTGCTTCCGTTTCGGAAATCCCTACAACTAAGTGTTGTCGATCGCCGATGGGCAACACTTAGAAAAAAATTTGAAAAGTCTTTCTTTCTCTTTGTCATTTTCCCACAACGCTCCGTCGGATATTCCATCTATTACTTTGCGCCGCTGTTTCGACGGTCTTCCACTGATGACTTCCGATGGAAGTTTCCTCTCCTTTCGTCATCTGTTGGTGGCCCGTATTGGAGGGCCTTCTGCTTAGGTGATCCGATACATCAGCGGGGCTTCGGACTCAGTCCTTCGACAATCCGATGATCCCAACACTTAGAGAAATTTTCCAAAATTCTCTTGTCATGCACAGATTTTCTTCTATTTTTTGCTGGGCAGAAGGAAACCTGCCTTTGCTAGCTGACCTTTCATGGCCCATTCAGGCCCATGCTGCAACCTTTAGCTCTGATACCATTATGTAATGTCCTTGACCCTCTGACCGGCGAAGAGGACGCTACTATCACCACACATACGGCTAAATAGCCCCATGAAGATGAACAGGCATATAGTGCTGAAATAAAAAATTAAAACATAAAACATGCTAAGACGCATAAACCTTCACATGCATAGTGGAAGCAAACATACATTCATTCAAGAATACCACATGTTCATCATATTCATTATTCAGTAAATATAAATGCAGAGACAAAATAGTTAAGAATACTCATCTTAAAAAGGACTTGTCCCGTAAACCAGCTACGTCGCTGCAACGTTCCACCCAACCATAGGCCAGTGTGCTCATCAATCTCTCAACAACACTGCCACCCCCGAGCTAGGCATGATTCCTCAAGGAGTAAGGGTCAAAGCAGGCTTACACGTAGCCAAGGTACACAAATCAGCCAAGCCACACAGTAGGGTTTAACAGGCCATCAAGGAGTTAGGGAAGGCTAAATGCTAAGCTGGTGGCCTCAACGAAGAGCTAAGGACGCCTACACCAGAGCTAACCCTAACCTCTAAGACATCCACACACCCAACACCAGGAATCAATCATTTCTCTATTTCACAGTCCCTCAGGCCCTGACTTCCCTTTCCAATATTCTTCAAGGGTTGTGGAGAAGAAAGCCAGCAGTCTCACTCTGTCTGAGTGGCTCCAAACACCAGTTTCTCAAGCATACCAAGCCTCTAATCCTATTATCAATAGTCCGAAGACCAACCACTGCATAACCCAATAAAACAACAGTTCAAGGCTCTGCGAAGGAGGTGAATACAACAGGGTGACAACCCCAAACGACAAGGTGAACACAGCTCAGGTCAAACACGACGATTCAGAGTTGTTCTTGGCCCTAGCATGGCCAAAACAACTCAGCAATAACCCAACAAGGTACTTGCATACACAGCAACCCAGAACCGGGGTAAGTCAACAGCAGCCCCAATCATATAAGGAAACGGTGGTAGCATTACATGGTCTACAAAAAGGGAAAGAAGCCATATTCCCAACACTGAGCCCACAACACACGATCCTTCATGCAATCGCTGGAGAAAATTACACAGACCAGAAAATGGAAAAAGGAACAAACTCCTAATTTAGGCATGAGGGAAAAAGACACAGCCAACAGTCATAGTTCAGCGTTGAACCACAGGGAAAAACCACAGCAATCTTCGGCAAATTCCATATTGTAAAGGAAAACACAGTCAACAATGCGTGGAGGAGACTGCAACCAACATTCAGTGAGGGAACCACCGCAGTCTTCAGGTCACGATCCACTATGAAGGATGGAACAATACCCAGCCCAGTAATGTGTGGAGGAAAGAAATCAGTTTTCTGTGTGGATGGAAGGAACACAACCGTCGACTGGAAAACGCGTGAGAGAGGGAAGGCGAACCCCCAAACAATGGAATGTGGATTCCTTTAACTCAGTCCGCTTGAGGGTGAATGAATAGCCATGATCGGGATAGTGGATAGGCCAAACGATGCATCGTGGAGAGAGTGTGAGCGTAGTGGTTTCCTGCCAGCTCATAGTTGCCCCCACTAACAACAGAAACTAAGGTGGTCAACACATGGCAAACTCCCAATGGCCCCCACGGGTTAGACAACCCCCCCCCCCTTAACCTTAGGAATCATGCCCTTTTCATTTAATGTTGCACCATCGTAGCTAGCTGTAGGTTTATTTTAAATTGATGTGCATACTTACATGATGCAAAAACTATAGTGTGTCGGATAGCATGATGTACCATCGGCAACGATCCCTATTGCTGAAACATAACACAGCCGAATCGATGGTGGGGCTTTTGCCTTTAGCTCCACACCATGATTTATTACAATGTATACATCATGTACCTTTTAATGCAAACGGGGTCAAAACCGGGGCATTACAGTTAATCTTACAACTTGTATGAAACCATGGCCTTAAAAACTAGTACAGTTGCAACAAAAACTTAATATCAACCCCCAATCGAAAAGAGGTGCTGCCAATATCACCCTTTCTTCTTTGAGGTTAAAATTGCAATATTTTTTGAAGTTGTGGCCCAAAAAGTTGGTACTATCACAAAAAAATCATAAAGAAATTTAAAAAATTTAAGAAAAACAAAGAGGAAGAATAGAGGGAAAAAAAACCAAGGGAAACTTCTTTGAAGAAAATATAAATATTAAATCAAACATTCAAGAATTTCAAAATAAAAATTTTATAAAAAGAGGAAATTAAAAACAACAACAACAAAAATATTAATTAAAAAAATCACCCCTCCCCAATTCCCCCCCTCCCTTCCAACTTATTCCCCTCCCATAACTCCTTTATGTCAATGTTTGAGCAAATATGAAGAGACTCGACCTTAAAATATTTTGTTAAACAAATCCAGTGCATGTAGATCTCATGACAACAATTCAAACACACAAATCATTCAATCCATAAGACACATGATGTACCCTGGGAAAACCCTCCAAAATTCGGTGGATGAAAAACCTGACAAACAATCCTTTGAGTATGATAGATAATGGCAGAGAATGATTTTACAACACTTGCAGATTCCTTGATAAGAAATATATAAGTAGCATCAGAGAATATAGATCATACAGAATACTGTCGCAACCTTGTCAAGTGCATAGCACTCTATTAACAAGCTTATTCAATCATACAATGAAGGAAGTGAATGGTTGCATTCATTTTGGGCACTGTGAACACTATGCACACTGTGTGCACTCTTCTCGCATTACCTATTGCTCCTTGCTTGACTTGGTGCTAAGTTGACACCTCATAATTATCTCCTAGACTGAAGCTATGTGCCTTCCATTACTTCACTAGTGTTAATTGCCTCTAACTGAGTGTTAATTGATTGAACTGAACTGAATTGAAATGGAACTGAATGTAGCTGAATTGAACTGAATGTAAATGAACTGAATTTAATGTAATTGAACTGAACTGAACTGAACTGAATGTCTTTAGTGCTTCACCATCAATGTTATCTACAACAACCACTTTGCATAAATTAAGGAATAGATTCATTAATTAACGTAAACTTGTTTTCCACAACTTCGACTTAACTGATGCCTTTGCAATTCGAATCTTTACTCTATCTCTATCTCATTTATCATTTAATTAATTATGCATGGTCCATTAGTGTTTAATTAATTAATTATCTTTATCATACCATACTCAGAAGAATTGTTTCCAACCTATGATCATACATATTACCCCAAGTGATATGTATGATCATAGAGAATGGCTCCTGATGCTGTACATTTAACACTACCTCTCAACAAAGGATACATTCTCTTCCATACTAAGCATATCTCAGAAGTGTTTGAACTTTGTCACAAATAGAGGCTTTGTCATCACATCTTCAATCTACGCATTAGTAGCTATGTACTGAAGTTTTACATTACCTTTCTGGACCATGTCTTAAATGAAGTGATACTTCATTTCTATGTGTTTTGACTTGTCATAAAACACCGGATTTTCAGAAATCTTTATACAACTCTTGTTGTCACACCTGATCATTGTAGGCTCTAGTTTACACCGAACAATCCTCCAAGTAGATTTCCCAGCCACAATGCTTCTCTGCAAGCAGTACTAGCAGCAATGTACTCAGCCTTTGCGATGTTATGGGCAACTGAACCCTGCTTTCTGCTAGACCATGAAATCATAGCATAACCCAAGCTAAAACAATACCCGAATGTGCTCTTCCGCTCAAGAATGTTGCCACCCCAATCAAAATCGATATATCCAAGCAATAACACTCCTCCATTGGAGACATACCTAAGTCCATCAGAAATTGTAACACGAAGGTATCTCAAAATATGCTTACCTGCAACCCAGTATCTGTGTCTAGGATCAGTCATGAGTTGACTCAAAATGCTAACTGCATAAGAAATGCCTATCCTCGAGTGTATCAGATACATCAACAAGCCAATAAACTATCCGTATAATGTGGGGTACACTGGATCTGATTCAGTTTCAGTCTCATGGAGTTTTTTCGAATTTGAATCCATTGGGGTGTTTATGGATTTACAATCCATCATGCCAAATATGCGCAAGATGTCCACAATATACTTCCCTTGATATAGAAATATATCATCATTCCTCTGCCAAACCTCAAGGCCTATGAAATAGTGCATAAGACCTAAGTCTTTCATCTCAAACTCTAAGGTAAGATCCCTCTAACACTTTGCAATTAGTATTTCCTCTCCAGTGAGGAAAATATCATCCACATAAAGGGCTAGTACCATAGATTGGTTCTCCACTACTTTCAAGTACAAGTTTGAATCTGCATCACTCTTCAATAAACCAAGTTTTTCAAGATAAGTTATGGCATACCAAGCTCAAGGATCTTGTTTTAACCCATACACGTCTTTCTTCAACTTGCACACATGGGACTTCTCCCATGTATTATAAAAACCTTAGGTTGCTCAATCTAAACCTCTTCCTCAACCTCACCATTGAGGAAGCCAGTCTTCACATTCATCTAGTGAAGCTTCCATCCCAATACTGATGCAATTGAAATAATAGATCTAATGGCAGTATGCTTGGACACTGGAGATAATGTATCCCGGTAATCAATGCCCTCTCAAACCTGGATTTGTACTTGTCCACGCTGCCATCTGTAACATGATTGATCTTGTAAATCCATCTAGAAGTTACAACTAACTTCCTCTCGTGTTTGGAAACAATATCCTAAACATGGAATGTCACATCCCGACTAACCTCAACATGTCTCTCACCAGGTACATAAGTTCTAAATGCCTTGGAGGTCTCATTGTAGCCAACAAAAGTTACCTTCTTCCCATATGGTTCCATATTGGTTCTATTTTCTTTTGGAATGTGAATATACACATGACATCCAACAATTCAAAGATGTGATATGTCTGGTTTCTCACCAGTGAACAACTCTTCAGCTGTTTTCTCATCAAGAATTGCATGCAGATTTCTGTTATGTGTGTACAATGTTGTACTAGTAGCTCCTGCCAACAAATAAGCAGATAGATCCTGATCATGTAACATGGCTTTTGCATCATCACAAATAGTTCTGTTATTTCTCTCTATAGCTCCATTCTATTGAGGGTTGTAAGGAAATGTTAACTGTCTACATATCCCTGCATCACTACAAAACTCATTAAAATCATTTGATTCGAATTCTCCACCATTATCATACCTTAGGGCACAGATATGCCTACTTGTTTGATTCTCAACTAAGGCTTTATACTCTTGGAATTTATTGAAGGTTTCACTTTTGGCTTTCATTAAGTCAATCTAGGCCTTATGGGATACATCATCAATGAATAAAACATAGTAGAGATGTCCACTGAGGGATGGGGAATACATGGGTCCACATAAATATGAGTGCACCAAATCTAAGATGCATTTAGATCTAGTATGGTTGCTACGAAACTTATTTTTAACATTATTTCCTAAAGCACGACCTCTACAAAAAATATCATGTACATAATTAAAACTAGGCATACCTTTCACCATTCGCTGCAAACCATGTAGTGCTCTGAAGTGGAGATATCCAAGCTGTTATCACTCTAGGAAACTCCTCTAGGTTGTAGCTTAAGGATGCCTGGTAAATTACAATGTTTTTTAGGGTTTTTAGATATGGGTCAAGTCAGTCGACCTATGTAACCTTTCCACTCTAAAGGCATGCATCAGACTCACTCGTTTACAAGGCTTTTAGTTGCAATTTGCTTAGAAATTCGACTATAAGGTGCAGGGATGGAGAACTCACCAGGCTGGCAGACTTACACACATAACACATGCGTATAAATGGCTAAATCCTGCTGAGGATGGTATTTATGAATCAAATATCACTAATAGACCAATAGGATGACAACTATCGTCTTTTCAATAAATCTGAAATCAACCTAAATGCACATTCAGGCATAAACACAACAAAGAAAGAGATGATGGCTAAACAAATCACAACAAAAGAGCTTATACCATGAATAAGTAAAATGAGAAGCTTGAAAGTATTATTGGCTCATAAATACCCGAAGTTGAACCCTTATTAATCAAAAAATCATGGGCTTTATAGCCTCTTACAAAATTTACATATCCTGAAAGTCCGATCTGTTTACACAAAAATAATTGAAATTAATAGTGTGTTTTTTTTATTTTTTTTTCCTTTCCAGATTAGGGCTTCAAACCCTCGCTAACTATTTGTTTATCTACTGTGAAGATCTAGTTCTCTGAGCGGTCTTTTAATGACTGAAGTAATAGTTGATAACCACCACTACTGGTTCGCTGTGGAATTGCCACCAACAGCCAATGTATCGACGTTTATCTGAAGTGTCCAGTCCTGTTCAATCCGCCCGACACTTTTTCTTTGTTGCTGCAATCGCCGATCGGATGTTGTTTCCTTTATCACATCGGCACTCCAAGCCTGACTGCTGTCGCAGTGTCGGCTCCTTAGTGGGCTAACTCGCTGACAATTAGTCTTTATGATCGCTGATGATCTTTCATTGTTGCGCTTTGTGAACTTCGTCGGCCCGTATTCCTTTTATTTCCCGCCGTTGTGGCTCCCCATTGAACTATCTTGCGGTCGGTTAACCTTTATCCCTTCCGATCACCGAAGAGTTCATCTAGTGATTGATCGGAAGCCTTAGTTAGTTTTCCTCCCGCCGTTGCGGCTCACTCATGGACTATTGTGCCTACAATTAGTGTTTGCGATTTCCGCCGCGTAGTCTTTAGTTATTCCGATCGCCGACGTCTTCATCTGGTCACGGAGGCCTCAATTTGTCTTTTTTCCACCGTTGTGGCTCTTTACTAGACTAATTCACCGACGGTTAGTCTGTATTCCTTCCGGTCTTTCGGTTCCTTAGTAAACTATTTTGCTGACTATCTTTTCAGCTCCAACATGTAGTTTTCATTCCCTCCGACCGGCAGTGACTTTGAAAATCGGTTGCCTTTAATCATTATATTCTCCGCAGTTGCAGCTCCTTAGGGAACAAGCTCACCGATAATTAGTCCTTTCAAGTTCTGACGCCGATGAGGCTGTATTGTTTCAAAACCCGCTGTAAGTTTCTATTTCACCGTTGCGGCTCCGCAATGAACTATTTGGCCGACAATTTAGTCTTTTCAATTTCCGACTTCTGTTACTTGACTTTGGCGGCATTTTATTTTTTCATATCACCGACATTTCAGCACCTTTTAGCTTTACCTCTCCGTTGCTTAATCCTTAGTTCTTCTGATCTTATTTCATCACTATCGAAGGTCATTGGAGGTCTGAATCAGAACACTTAGTCACTATATTCTCCGTCGTTGCGACGCCTTTGAGAACTAGCTCGCTGATCTGAAGTCTTCACAACTTTCGATTGATTTTTGGAAAACGTTTCGATGGTGTAAACAGTTTCAGCAATACGCCTATCTGCCGAAGGGGTCTTCCACTTTCTATTTATCTTCCATCTTTCAGTGGCTAATGAGATGTTCTGATCCTTGCCCAAGCCACCGAAACCACAACTTTGTGAAATTTGCATCAAAAAATAGAGGTCTGCAAAATTGTTAGTGATCTTCATATCCTTCATTGCATCATTTAAATTCTTCATACTATCAAAAATAAATTTATTTTATTTGGGAGATAACATCTGGCTCCTACTCGGGGATGGGAACCTCCCTGTGAGATCCTAAGAACCCCAGACCAAAATGCTTGTCCCTAAAAGCAACTAAGTAACTTAACACTATTTTTTATTGTTCCATTGGGCATGGAGTCTTATTCTGAAAGCAAAACAACCTACTATCTACTAATTTACAATCATAAGGCCTCAGAGCCTCAAATAAAATAGAGTTTTAGGAACCGCCCATTTACTGGGCCATCGAATACCTCCTCACCTTCCAGATTCTGCAATTTGAAGGTGTTATTCTTATATACCTGGTCTATAACAAAAGGGCCAATCCATAAAGAGTCAAATTTTCCATGTTTCCCCTTGTCCAGTCTGACAGCATCCCACTTGAGGACCCAATCTCCGACTTGGAAGTTATTTGCCTTTGCTCTTTTGTCAAAAATGCCCTTGATCCTCTGTTGATGAGCCTCTGATTTTCCTACAACTTGCTCCCTGATCTGGTGTAACTCCACCAAATCCATCATCCTTCTCATCATATCATTTGGTTCATCTTCCTTTTCTTGAAAGAACTTTGCCACTGGAAGGATCAGCTGGATAGGAAAGATGGCCTCAGTGCTATAAACTAACTTGAATGGAGAAGTCCCTATGGATCTTTTGTATGTTACCCTATCAGCCCATAAAGCAAACTTAAGTTTCGAATCCCAGCTTTTCTGATTTGTCTCTAGCAATTTCCTGATGATTCTGACTAAGCTTTTGTTGGATGACTCAGCCAAGCCATTGCCTTAGGGGTAATAGGATGTGGAGTGCACCAGTTGGATACCCATTGATTCACACATTTTAACTAATGCCCCAGCCTTAAAAGCTGGTGCATTATCAGTCAATAACCTTACTAGGCAACCAAACCTGCTGAAGATGTTCTCATATAAAAATCTCATGATGACTTGGTGAGTGGCATTTTTGGTGGGTACTGCTTCTATCCATTTGGTAAAGTAGTCAATGGCTACTAAGATCCATTTATGCTTTCCACTGGAAGATGAATTTATTTCACCTATGAAATCCAGACCCCATTGCCAGAAAGGCCCATTCACTGTAACAGGCCTAAGGGGAAAGGACTTGAGCTGCTGCTTCCCTATAAATCTTTGGCATTGGTCACAGGCTCTTACAAAAGTGCATACATCTGCAAAGAGGGCTGGCCAATAGTATCCTACTTTTAAGATCTTGTGGGCTATGGTTTTCCAGTAGTGGTGCCCTCCACATGTACTGGAATGAAAGTGATGCATGACCTGCTCTGCTTCCTCTTTATCTAGACACCTTAACAAAACCCCAAACCGATCCCTCCAGTACAACAGTTTGTCAATTATGCAAAACTTAACAAATTTCAACTTAAGGGCTTGTGTTTGGTTAGGAGTGAGATCATGAGAAACTTCTAATTTAAGCAGAAATTGAATAATACTTGAGTACCACTCACATGAAGATATGTTCTCAGCTACTGGTGGACTGTTATCATGATCTTGATTTACTTCTGTTTCAGCTGCTACCATAGTCTGCACCTTTGCTGATCTGACACATGTGAAATTTATTTCCATCAATTCACAGTTTTCTTTGGCCATGAGTTTGGCCAGACCTAATCCCTTTACCAGCTTGGTGGGTTTCACCTCTACATCAAACTCACTGAGTTTGGCAATCCACTTAGCTCTCTTCCCATCAATGCCAGGCTGAGTCAAAACTTCCTTCACAGCAGCTGAAGGGACATACGCAATCACCTTTGCATGGAGAATGTAGATTCTGAAGTTCTTCAAAGATTTTATGAGGGCATAAGCCTGCTTCTCAATTGGGTCATACTTCAGCTCAGCATCTCTCAGGGTTCTACTGAAGAAAGCAATTGGATGATCAAGACCTTCATCATTCTTTTGTAATAGTACAGCTGCCACTTTGTTATAAGATGCAAAAGATAAAATGTAAAAACCCTTGGTGTAGTCGGGACTAATCAGGGTTGGGACCTCCATGATGGCTTTCTTAATGTCTTCAAAAGAATTTCTTTCCTGGTCGGTCCACTTGATTTTTGCATTCTTTTTTAGCATGACCGTTATATGCTTTACTAGCTCGGAGAAATTTGGAATGAATCTCTTGACAAAGTTTATCTTGCCTAAAAAGGACTGAATGTCTCTTTTTGACATTGGTATTGATAGCTGCTGAATTGCCTCCACTCTTACTGGATCGATCTTTACACCTTCAGCTGAGACTATGTGGCATAGGAGCTTTCCTTCATTGAGTGCAAACTGGGACTTCTTGGGGTTCAGTGATATTCCATACCTTCTGCACTTCAGAAATACCTTTCTCAAATGCTGCAAGTGGTCATGATGGCTGTGAGAGTAAACAGTTAAGTCATCCAAATATATTAGCACATATTTATCTTTTATCCCTACAAAAGCTAGGTCCATAGCTCTTTGAAAAGTAGCCCCAGCATTCATTAGCCCAAATGGAATTTTAGCATACATGAAGGTGCCCCAGGGGGTGGTAAAGGCAGTCTTCTCTTGGTCATCTGGGTGCACAGCCACTTGGTTGTATCCAGAGAAGCCATCAAGGAAGGACATGACCCTAGCCCCCAAGACTCTCTACAGCAGATGTTCCATATTGGGCAGTGGATAGTTGTCTTTTTTGGAACATTTGTTCAGGTTTCTAAAATCCACACACAACCTGATTTCTCCATTTTTCTTTCTTACCACTACTAGATTTGCAATCCATTGGGAATGCCTGAAGGGGATTATGATCTTGGCTTTGAGGAGGTTGTGGATCTCTTTCTCAATCACTCGTAATAGAAGAGGGCTAATGGGTCTCACCTTCTGTTTGAAAGGAATGGTGTCCTTCTCAAAATGAATCATGTGTTGGATGATGTTGGTGTCATACCTTTTTAGGTCACTATACTCCCATGCAAAGACATCAGCAAACTCTTTTATCAAGCTGCAATATTCAGACTTCTGTTCAGCAGTCAACCCAGTGGATAGATTTATCAGTTTTGGATGGCTCTAGCTGCTTATGTTGTGCTCTTGGATAGCAGGATCTAGCTCCCTTTTGGCAGGATTGAAAGGGACATCATTGTGATCAAATAGTTCTTCCAGTGGTACTAGACCTCGGGGTATGTGGTTGCTAGGCAATTGGACAATATCGTTGTCAGTCACTTTATCTTTTAGCTTGAGCTGCTTGGATTCCTCCAGGTTAAGGTTTTCCTAGTCTATGTGTATGTCAGAGAATTCATCCACTAACTAAAGGAATTTACTAAGCTCCTCATCATTTTCAAACACCCTCCAAAAGTTTACATTGTATGGCAGAGAGGGTCTCTACTTGACCTGAACATCATCGCTGAGCCTAGGGGGTAAAGGAGGAACAACAGAATTGCAGAGACAGCCAGGGAATCAGCCAAGTGATTCAAATCTCTAGGAATATATGACAGTTCAAAAAACATAAATGAGTCTCTGAGTTTCCATACCTCGTCCCTGTAGGCCTTCAGTCTGATATTTTTCGTCTGAAAAGTGTTGTTGACCTGTTGTATGATGAGGTTTGCGTCCCCAAAAATATTCATGCACATGATCCCCATCTCCTTGGCCGCTTTAACTCCCAGTAGCAAGGCTTCATATTCTGCTACGTTGTTCATGGTTTTCAAATCGAGCTTATACAATAGGTGAATGTTCTCCTTAGATGGGGAGATCAACACGACCCCTGCGCCTGCTGAGTTTTGAGCGCTTGCCCCATTGAAATACATGGTCCAGATCGGTGTTGTGACTTCTTCGGGCTGCAGATGGGTGGGCTCAGTGAGCTGAACTGATGTCTGTTGATTATCATCTATTTGCAAGATGCAAGATCCAAAATCAGTGTCCACAGCGTAGATGGGGTGATTTACTGAGCGACACTCCTCGCTTATAATGTACGCTAGCTGATTTTCCCTGTACAGTCTCTTAGTTTCTCCTCTGAACATGGGAATGGTGGCGTATGTGAGATCCATCTAAAGGGTGCCGCCCAATCTTTTGCTCCATGACCGGGACAACAAAAGGCCGTATTTTGGAGGAATATCAGCCACTACGATGTCCATCATTATGCTTTTCGAAGGCAGCTGAGTTAAGTTTACAGCGAGGTCTTTGATGAGGCCCAAGCACTTGACCTTCTTGGATTCAAAGGAGAATAAATCGTGGTAGGTCTTGGTAATGCTGAGGCCGGTCTCATCCATCACATCCTTTGGCATTAAGTTATGAGAGGCTCCTGAATCCAGCAAACAGTTATGGAGGATTTTATCATGGCTGTTCAAGGATATATAGAATGGTGGGCAAGAGTCCTTTAGGTCTTCGATCACGGGGCCCAGGGTTACAACAGGCTTGTCATATTGCAGGTTCACCAAGTTAGTGTCAATGTGCACCTTGGGCTGAAGGGAATTCATAATGGAGGTTTTAAATGCATCATTCTTCATCAACTCAATTAAAGGGAAAGGGATTTTCAATTTTTGAATTTCAGACTCAAGGCTGAAGGAATAATGCAGCCTATCTAGAAACCTTACCTCATGAGCTGTAGGTTTGAGTTGGACTTGATCAGGTGTGGTTGAAGGTGCTGGTTTATGCAATGCTTTGGATGGAACAACTACTTTCTTTGGTAAAACAACGACCTTTCTAGCAGGTGCAGCAGGCTACTTGACGGGTACAACATTCTTTTTGAGTGGAGCAACCAACCTAGACCTCCTTGACCATCAGCCTAATAGACAGCCTCTTCAGTGATCTGCTCATCAATCAGGGCTTCTTCATACTCTGCCTATGTCAGAAAAGAATAGTCCACCTCATCCTCCATGCAGTGGATATTGTCTTCAGCTTCTCCTTCTTCTTCAATAAATTCCGGCCCTTCTTCTAATACAACATTTTGAAATGGAGCTCTTATCCTCTGGTCTTCCCCTTGATTTCTCTCCCTTCTGAGAATATGAACAGGGGGGTTTCCTCTTCTATAAGGGACAAAATTTGGGTTTCAAGGAGCAAAGTCACTTGGCCCTTTACTCCTCACCGGCAGATGTCCTTGGTCCTTCAATTTAGACATTTCAGCAATCAGGTTATCTAAAATTTTGGTCATTTTTTCAATCTTGTTCTCTGATGCCGAAGCCCCACTGTAGTCTGTTGCCTTCTTTCTCATGTCTACCTTCCCTTTGACCTTCTGAGATGCCAGAATGTTTGACTCTACCTCTAGGGCAGCATCCTGCATGAGTGATAAGGAGGCAGACCTCCTTTCTCTGAGAAGTAGGCAGAAGTTAGAGTCAAAGGCATTCTCATAAGTTATCATTGCTAAGGTACCGGTGGGCTTAATCTCGGTGGGGATCTTGTTGTACATGTTGTTGAATCTCTTGGTAAAGTTGGAGACAGACTAAGCATTTTCTCTTTTCAGGTTGTTGAATTCTGTGATATAGTAGAGGTGGTCTCTCCTCTCTCCCCAATGCTTTAGGAAAACGTCATCTAGGGCCTCTATGCCTACCACTGACCCAGCAGGCAGTTCTTTAAACCACTTCCTAGCCTGGCCATCCAGGCTTTGCACAAAAACTCTAGTCCATACATATTCTTGTTCTATATTTATATTTTCAGCATAGCTATAAAAAGCCTCTAGATGTTCTTCAGCAGTGAAATCCCCTTCCCCTGTAAACTTAGGCATATACTTGAGGTAATCCCCGGTAGGCATGGCTACGAGAGGATTTGGCAAAAATAGGGGCGCATACCTAGCTACCAAGATCCTTTCCATCTTCGTCAATTGAGGGGTAGCCATATTGTAAATGGGTGTGGACAGGGACGTGGAAGGTGACACTGATGAAAATATTTGCTAAGAAGGCTGTGGTATACTTATCCCAGTGGAGTCACCAGGGATTGGATCTTCACAAGCAACAGTGCTTGAAGATGCCCAAGCCCTATATTTTTCTGATGTATTTTAAATTTTTTTGGGAATTAAAAGTTTTAGCAGAATAAATAACAGCAAAAAGATTTCTTGAAATACCTAATGTAGTGTTTTGTGCAACACTGCTGGTCTGTCTTAGTAAAGCCCTAGCTTTCCTCAAGATTTCTTCTGGATCTGAAACGGGTGTTGCTGGTGGTCCCTTTGGGTTTGCTCTGGTACTTGGTCTTCTTGAAGCCACCTTATATCAATGGAGTCGCCAAATAGATGATTACAACTGTAATAATGTCCAAGCCTTGTCTATCATCAAAGCATGGATCGATGTTGTATCCCAGGGAAGCTGAGCTTCAATCTCCTCTCCTTGGCAACAGCGCAAATTTGTTATCACTCCAGGAAACTCCTCTAGGTTGTAGCTCGAGGATGCCTGGTAACTTACAATGTTTTTTAGGGTTTTCAGATATGGGTCAAGTTAGTCGACCTATGTAACCTTTCCACTCTCAAGGCATGCATCAGACTCACTCGTTTACAAGGCTTTTAGTTGCAATTTGCTCAGAAATTCGACTATAAGGTGCAGGGATGGAGAACTCACCAGGCTGGCAGACTTACACACATAACACATGCATATAAATGGCTAAATCCTGCTAAGGATGGTATTTATAAATCAAATATCACTAATAGACCAATAGGATGACAACTATCGGCTTTTCAATAAATCTAAAATTAACCTGAATGCACATTCATGCATAAACACAACAAAGAAAGAGATGATGGCTGAACAGATCACAACAAAAGAGCTTATACCATGAATAAGTAAAATGAAAAGATTGAAAGTATTATTGGCTCATAAATCCCTGAAGTTGAACCCTTATTAATCAAAAAATCATGGGCTTTATAGCCTCTTACAAAATTTAGAGATCCTGAAAGTCCGATCTGTTTACACAAAAATAATTGAAAGTAATAGGTTTTTAAAAAAAAAATCAAATTAGGGCTTCAAACCCTCGCTAATTGTTTGTTTATCTACTGTGAAGATCTATTTCTCTGAGCAGTCTTTCAATGACTGAAGTAATAGCTGATAACCACCACTGCTGGTTCACTGTGGAATTGCCGCCAACAGCCAGTGTATCGACGTTTATCTAAAGTGTCCAGTCCTGTTCAATCCACCTGACACTTTTTCTTTGTTACTGCAATCACCGATCGGACGCTGTTTCCTTTATCACATCGGCACTCCAAGTCTGACTGCAACCACAGTGTTGGCTCCTTAGTGGGCTAACTCGCCGACAATTAGTCTTTATGATCGTCGATGATCTTTCATTGTTGCGCTTTGTGAACTTCGTTGACCTGTATTCCTTTTATTTCCCGCCATTGCGGCTCCCCATTGAACTATCTTGTGGCTGGTTAACCTTTAGCCCTTCCAACCGCCAAAGAGTTCATCTAGTGATTGATCAGAAGCCTTAGTTAGTTTTTTTCCCGCTGTTGTGTCTCACTCATGGACTATTGTGCCGACGATTAGTGTTTGCGATTTCCGCCGCGTAGTCTTTAGTTATTCCGATCGCCGACGTCTACATCTGGTCGCGGAGGCCTCAGTCTGCCTTTTTTCCGCCGTTGTGGCTCTTTACTAGACTAATTCGCCGACGGTTAGTCTGTATGCCTTCCGGTCTTTCGGTTCCTTAGTGAACTATTTTGCTGACTAACTGTCTTTTCAACTTCGACATGTAGTTTTCATTCCCTCCGACCGGCGGTGACTTTGATTTATCGACTGCCTTTAATCATTATATTCTCCACAGTTGCGGCTCCTTAGGGAACAAGCTCACCGATAATTAGTCCTTTCAAGTTCCGACGCCGATGAGTCTGTATTGTTTCAGAACCCGCAGTAAGTTTCTATTTCGCCGTTGTGGCTCCGTAGTGAACTATTTGGCCAACAGTTTAGTCTTTTCAATTTCTGACTTCTGTTACTTGACTTTGGCGGCATTTTATTTTTTCATATCACCGACATTTCGACACCTTTCAGCTTTACCTTGCCACTGCTTAATCCTTAGTTCTTCTTATCTGATTTCATCGCTGTCAGAGGTCATTGGAAGTCTAAATCGGAACGCTTAGTCACTATATTCTTCGTCGTTGCGGCGCCTTTGAGAACTAGCTCGCCAATCTAAAGTCTTCACAACTTTTGATTGATGTTTGGAAAACGTTCCGATGGTGTAAACTATTTCAGCAATACGCCTATCTGCCGAAGGGGTCTTCCACTTTCTATTTATCTTCCATCTTTTGGTGGTTAATGAGATGTTATGATCCTCGCCCAAGTCACCGAAACCACAACTTTGTGAAATTTGCATCAAAAAATAGAGGTCTTTAAAATTGTTAGTGATCTTCATATCCTTCATTGCATCATTTAAATTCTTCATACTATCAAAAATAAATTTATTTTATTTGGGAGATAATACAAGCCTCTTGTTGTCACATATATAATAGTTGGGATACTTTTGTTCCTGAGAAGTACTGATAAGCTCTTTGAGCTATTCCTTTACTATGAGAACAATAGATGATGACCCACCAGTTAATGATATCCCACTTTCAACAGATCCAGAGCATCTGTATCGAAGAGTTATATGCCATGAGTGAGCCTCACGACCCCATATTCGATGACTGAGTCAGCCATTCTTTCATGACCAAGAGCAGAGATTATTATATTGCCCATGATATGTAGCAGCATCATTTGTTTCAGTGATCTTCATATTGGTTTAAGATCTAGTGCAGGTATATGACCCGGGTGATATTATGGTTTGTGCATATGGATTTTGATGTCGCTTTGTTGTCTATTTTAGCAGTGAGACTTAGTTGATATTGGTTTTACTTGAAATCTAAAGTATAAATTATCTATCTCTTAGGTCCAAGAGATTATTGTGTATACTCATTGGCCTTGCCCTACCCCTAGTATGGATTTGGTCATTTCCCTTTAGGGACACAACTTGCTATTCTTGGCACCATCTTCACTGTCTCCATCCATTCATTTCCTTCCCATGTTGTTGATTAACCTTGACTTGTAACTTGACTAGTGGCATCTAGGATTTCCCTCACCTTCACCTCTATGTTGGAATAGGTATCCATGTTTAAATTGTGTCTTGATGTTGGTTTATGTGATGCTTGTCACAGGGATGGTATTCCTCTATGTCTTGAACACAAGTAGTCTTACCCAAAAGTGTCTTTAAACACTAAGGCATCGAAGCTTAAAGTTATTCTAAATGGATTCCATGGCAGCAAAAAAAAGTGTCTATAGACACTATTGCAAATAAAAGCAAAACAAGCCAGTGGCCAAGAGATGAGCACTCATCCATTGTATGGTGTAAGGTTCATTTACCCCCACAGGGTGTTGCACTAGAAATCGTGCCTAGACTACAAAGTACAAGCTAGAACATCCAAAACAAAACAAAAAATTAGAAAAAATGGTTTAAATTTTGTATTTTGTGAAGGAATCATTCATGGACAGGGTAATGAAATACAAACAACATATAATAACTAAATCAGAAATGAATCTTGAATATTTGAACAAAAAGGTCTGAAACATAGACATAAACCATAAATATACAATAAAAGAACTTTAGTTAAACCCACAAACTTAAAGGCATCTCAGGATAAAAATTTTTATCAAGAAATGAAGTGATAAGCAAGGTGATCAAACTTATCATAAACTTCAACTAAAATATAAATCAAAACATGGCTTATATAATATATTTCATTAAAAAAAATACAGTCTTCAAAACTTACTAAGAGTTTGTCATATGTGTTTCTGGTACAATATCTTGAAAGCATCTAACCCATTTCCATAACAACAATCACACCCCAGGCACCATTATTGTTCTCCTTTTTATAATTACATAAGAGTTACAAAGACTGTTTATCAGATCCAAAACTCTAGGGTCGAATATGCCCAAAATAGCCAAATCGGATTTTGAGGGAAATTTGGCGAATTTATGAAAAATGGGTCTCAAAGAACCCTCCATATTTCTCGATCCGGGACATTTGTAAAAAACCTGGGAGAGGTTTTTGTGTATGGGTCCATGATGAAAAAAAACATCTCTTGGTTTTAAAAAATTCTTCTCCAACCAATCGGAATATGTGCTGAAATTTTGTGACTAAAATAATAAACTTTTAATATTTTAAACCGTGAAAAATAGGTCATAAAGATCAATTCAAATCTTTCAAACCATGGCACCTGCTGCAAAACTGAGATAGGTTTTTGTGAATGAGCCAGTTATTGACAAAAAACCTCTTTGGGTTTTTTGAAATCCACTTCCATATCCTCGTAATATGTGCCCAATGACCATGACTAAAACAGAGAAAACAAACATTCCAGCAGCGCCAGTCTGTATAACCTCCATATATTACGTTGTCGGAATGTGTAAAATCAAATATGCTAAGAAATCAAAAGAAGATTTAGGCAAAATGGGTTAGCAGATATATGAAATCACTCATAGGTGACTTTTTAGGAAGAATTCAAATAAATATAAGCCATTTTATAGTTCATGTTCTTGCAAATGCATAAATATAAATAAGAAATAAGAAATAAAAATAGAAAAAATGGTATAGAAACTAAGGTTCAACTTATAGGGGAAAAATGAAGAAATAAATGAAAAATAAATACAAAAGATGGCAAAATTGAAGGTACAGATCCAGTACTAACACAAGGTATCAAGGTGAGGCAAACCCGTAAGGGCTAAGCCTTAGTCATTTTCTGGATCCCAGAAGGCTTTCTAGGGCACCTGCTCTTAGAGGTTGGAAAGTTAATAAAAATAAATATTTTCAAATAAAGTTGATGGCTAGAGGATGAGCACTCATTATTTGTATAATGTACGACTCATTTCCCCCACAAGGCAACAGGGTGAGACTGGACCTAAATGGTAATGTCTTTCTCATTTTCTGGAAGCCCATAAGGCTTACCAGGGCACCTACCTCTAGAGGTTAACTAGTGTATATTGTTGTGCAAATAAAATGCTTAAAAAGTTGTTTGTCTAGATTCTAGTAGATCCTTCTCATCATTCCACCCATTTGTGAGACACTATCATTCCCTATTGTTCACCCAGTCCAATTTAAGCAATGTTGTGTGGATTCCCTTGTCCTTTAGCCTAGATGCTTATAGTGTCGAGTGTCAAGTTATTCCCTTAGCCTTACCCGGTTTCATTCACCTTCACCCTTGACTATCAAAATGGCTAAATCTATAAATGATTATACACTGGAGCTTCTTGTTTAAAGCAACTAATCACGTTGATTTAGATTATTATATATGTATTGTGCTGATATTTGCCAACATAATAATCTCATTGTTAGCATAAACAATTGAGCCTGCATGTCCATCTTCTACTTTGCACTATCAAAGTTTAGCACTTGGGTCATCATTTGATCAGTCTTGAGCTGGTCAACTTAGTGTTGACCAAGCTAGGAGCAGGGTCCAGGATGAGTTTTAAACCGATGGTTATGGATGACGATTATTTATGGTCTACAGGTTTCCATTAGACATATTCATGCTTCAGATGGAGGATTACTATGATGGCTTATATTATTTTTATAATTATCATCATTTACAGACTTTATTAGTTTTATTATTCTGACATGGACGGGGCCTCTGATGTACCTTTATGGTGGACATATTGCGTATAAGTACTCATTCCTAGTTTATTTTGACATTTTGAGTCCATTGGTGTAGTTGGTTTTCAGTTTTGGGTAGTTATAGGAGAGATGACGATCTTTTAGGCATTTTGCAACAAATTCGCCCTGGGAAATTAAAAATAAAACACAATGCAAATAATGGTGAGATCTTCTAGGGCGCCAGAGGGAATCTGGGGGTGTAAGCAGTTGATTGTACCATACTACTATGGTGCTAGACACATATTTGTAGTCATTTGGCTTCAGTTAAAGGTCCCTTGTGAGATATTGGTAGTTCGATGTTCTGAAGGTAGCATTTTGATGAAGAAAAATGGCTAATGAGAAAAATGATTTGGGTAAGTGAGGCAAAGGAATGGCACAGGATTGGACTGAGGCACATTTTTTGGGTCTCCTTCATCGTCCGACATCAGCTCCACTTCACCTGGGGTCCACACTTCCTTGATTTTCTCAAATTGAGGGTGTTTTGATGTATTTTGAGGGAGACGTCCTAGTGATTTTTTATCACTCCTTGGTATTATTGACCACCACACCTTGTTTTTGTGCCATGGGGATATGCTTGTGAAGGATGTTATAATCTCTTAGCCCCATCATGTGCTACCTTGTGGTTATTTGACATCTTTTATGTGGTGTGCCCCCTCATTGGTCATTTATAATGGTGTGTCCCCCTTATATTATTGAGTTGATCAGTGTATGATGTATCCGGCTAATCTTAGACATTGATGAGATTATTTTTATCTTTTGATCATGACCCTTAATCTTTTTGGATCTAGGTTTTAAGTACTTGAGATATCTATATATTAATATGCTCTCTCATTTGTAAAGGGGGACTTTTAGCTCTTGAGCTGTTGGAATAAATAAAATATTTTTGCAAAACCCTTGGAAGCTTTGTCAAATATATTTTGTGGAGATCGGAAAGTCTTATTCTCTCTAGCATTCTTGCATATCTATGTATTTCTAATAATTTTTGTAGGTGGTCATCCACTTGGTGAAGGAAACAATTTGGGTAGGGGTGCTACTGTGATGGAGCTCCATATAATTCTTTCAAATTGCCACTGATTCAAGGAGTATATTTATTGTGTCTTGCAACCATGTTGATGTTCTTTGATTCATTTTTCTTCATAATTTCATCCATCTCTTTTTGCAAAAACGATTCTCATTGTAGATCTCTTTTGCAGGAGGAGGGAGCGCTTGGCGTCTGGAAGGGACTAGTGATTTCACTTGGAGAGGCATAGAAAACGCTTGTAATTAATCAAAGAGGAAATATCATCATCATATGAGGTTAGTATCAAGTATTTCCATGTACGTTTGCATTTGTTTTATTTTTCTTGGGCTTAAGCCAATTGTCACCACCAAACCCTCTTTTTTAACAAAGCCTTGTTTTGTAGATCCAACGAGTTTTAATGACGTCAATCAAAACCCACTTGGATATTTTTTAATAAAACCTAGATCTCAAATTTTAAGTAAATCAGACTCCATTTTCCCTGGGATCTAGCACTAGTCTCTCTAGGTGGGGGTGCCCCCTTTCGGGTGGGTAGCCAAATTTTTAGATCTATCAGTTGGGTATGCTTAAACCCACTTTATTTTCACACATATATCCTTCAAGTTGACCAATATAGTCACCCATTACCCCGATCTACTATTTTGGGTCCACCACATCCTCTTTTGCACAAACCCTTGGTGGGCCCCATTAGGATTTCTGTTCACGTGGCTAGATCTCTCTATATCTATCAATTGGGTAGGATTGAACCCACCTAATTTTTATAGATCTATCCTCCAAGTGTCCTAATCTAGTCATTCCATGCCTTGATCTACCTTTTTGGGTCCGCTTTGTCCACTTTTTCATAAATTCCTAAGTTGGTCCTTTAGGTTTCTCTTGTATGTGGCTAGATCTTTCTAGATCTACTTTGCTTAACTGATTTTGGTATTTTCCTTACCAAGTTGGGTCATTTTCCTTATTCTTTAAACCTCCCCAACTTCCTTAACTCCTATACCACATCCATTTCCTAGATCTAGACTACCTCACTCATTATCTCTCCACTTTTACTCATTGCTTACCCCCGAGAGCGTTTTGAGTAGGTGCACTAGCCTTCTTGGGCTAGTAGGGTCTTTCCCTTGGTCATTCTATGGATTGATCTAAAGGGACAAGAGCCCATATGATGTGACAACTACCCTTCATCTGTAGTGGACGAGGCCTTTGTGGTGTCATCGGTTAGCTACCTCACCTCTGCCATCCCGAATGGGATACCTTTAGTGTGTAGCTACACGTTGTGTGATAAAACCTCCTATGCCAAAGCTTGCATGGGATGATGTATTATGTGTCATGGATGCAATATACTTCCCTGGGACCTTGTAAATTCCTCCTTCTCGAACTTTAATAATAGTAGCAGTATCAGTGCTCTGGTTCTTTGGCCACAAGTATGATTGATTCTCCATGAAGATGACTTATAAGCCTTTATCTTCAAGGACTGAAATAGAGAGTAGGTTCATCTTCAATCCAGGGACATAAATAATCTCCTCCACATGTAGTGTGTCTCCTGAATTTAGCTGGAAGGATGTGGAACAAACTCCTTGGATTGAGTATGTGGAATTGTCTCCCAATTCTACCATGCATGCAAATTGTTTCTCTTTGATGTTGGAGATTGCGCCCTTGTATCTTGACATGTGATTTGAAGCACCATTTTCAATCAACCATGTATCTTCTCCTATGATGAGATATATGGACAAAGCAGAGATGAGGTAATACTCCCTCCTTGTCTCTTTCCCTTCGGGTGCATCTTTCTTGGAATTTTCTTCTACGATGGTGGAAGCATGAAATCTTCCTTCGTTTCTTGTCTTCACATGGCAATCCCGTATAAAGTATCCCAGCTTTTAACAATAAAAACATAGAATCTTTAATTTGTCAAAACCCTTATAGGTCTCTTTCTTCTTTGCGCAGAGGGACTTCTTGGGAGCAAATGACTTTATCCCTTTCTTGGTTCTACCTGTGAGAGCTAGATTCTCCTCTTTAGTGTGCACCACTTTGTTCTGGATGCGCCCTTCTTCTTGAATGCAATCATGCCAAAGTCTTTTGAAGTTGGGTTTCTCTTCTCTTCCATTTACCGCAACAAGGAGGCGGGAATCCCATAGATGGCGGTTTGAAGAAGATCATCCCCATCCATCTCCACACCGAAGTTTGCAAGTTGATCCTTCACCTGTGAAATCTTTGTGAAGAATGAGTCTAAGATTTCATCTCTTTCCATATTCATGTTGCATAACTTGTTCTTCAAAGCCCTCTTTTGAGTAGGGGCCTTCTTCTCATAAAGTTTTGTGAGTGTGTCAAAACACTCCTTTTCCTTCTTCAATGGTGTGATCACCGACATGAGGTTGTCCTTCATGGAGTCATATATGATCCTCTTTGCCTTTGCTTGATTCTTCTTGTAATTGGTTCTTCCTGCATTTTTAGTAGGCTCTTCAATCACGAAGGTCACAAAATAATCAAGATCATGTTCTTTGAGAATGTTGATAATTCTCGCCTTCCATGTGTTGAAGTTTGATGTGCCTTCAAGTCGATCTTTTAGTCAGATGGATAATGATGTCATTGCTTCAAGCTTTGCTCAATGCTTCAAGATCCTACACAGGTTTAGAATGTTTGCACAAAACTAAGCTTTTGCAAGCCCTTGTTATGATACTATGTCAATGTTTGAGAAAACATTAAGATACTTGAACTTTAAAATATTTTGTTAAACAAATCCAATGCATGTAGATCTCATGACAACAATTCAAACACATAAATCATTCAATCCATAAGACACATGATGTACCTTGGGAAAACCCACCAAAATTTGTAGGATGAAAACCCCAACAAACAATCCTTTGAGTATGATAGATAATGACATAGAATGATTTTACAACACTTGCAAATTGCTTTTAAGATATATCTAAGCAACACTAGAGAATAGAGATCATATGAAATGTTGTCACAACCTTGCCAAGTGCATAGCACTCTAATAACAAGCTTATTTAGTCATAAAATGAAGGTAACAAATGGTTGCATGCCTTTTGGGCACTATGAACACTATGTACACTATGTGAACTCTTCCCACAAACCAATTGCACCTTCCTTGACTTGGTGCCAAGTTGACACCTTGTAATTATCTCCCACACTGAAGTTATGCACCTTCCATTAATTCACTAGTGTTAACTGCCTCTAACTGAGTGTTAATTGATTGAACTGAATTGAACTGAAATTGAAGTGAATGTAACTGAATTGAATTAACTAAATTGAGCGTAGCTGAACTCAACTTAACATAACTAAATGTAACTGAACTGAACTGATATGAACTAAATGTATTTAGTGCTTCACTATCAATGTCATCTTCAACAACCATTTTGCATAAATTAAGGAATAGATTCCTTAATTAAGTGAAACTTGTTTTCCACAACTTGGACTTAACTAATGTCTTTGCAATTCGAGTTCAGTGGAGGTCTGACATAAGCAATTCGAATATTTACTCTATCTCTGTGCTCATCTCATTTATCATTTAATTAATTATGCATGGTCCATGAGTTTTTCATTAATTAATCATCTTTATCATATCATACTTAGAAGAATTGTTTCCAACCTATGATCATATGTATTACCCCGAGTCATATAATCATATGCTAAAGTAAATCACTCTAGGGGTAGCTAGTCCCTAAAGGAGACTTATAGCATCTAGTGACCATGACTAGCCATACATCACACAGTAGATCCAGTCTTGATACAACACAATACTCATGAACTTAATACAACATAAGTTATGGACTTGATACTACACAAGTATTCGACCTTGATACAACACAAGGTCCCAATCTTAATACAACATAAGATCCTGATATTAATACAACATAATATCATAGTACAAGCATCTCTCATACCCTCAACAACCTATCTTGATACAACACAAGCTCTTAACTTATTACAACATAAGTTGATGAACTTAATACAACATAAGCTTCGGACTTGATACAACACAAGTCTCATGAAGAGGTTTATGAAATTAATACAACATAAGTTCTGGACTCGATACAACACAAGTGTCATGGAGAATGGCTCCTAATCTTGTACATTTAACACTTTCCCCCTTGTCGCCCCACTCCTTTTCCCTCCCGCCCCTTGTTAGGTTTTTAGGTTACTCTAAAAGTATTTACACCATGTTTGGGTGTGCTTCATAAGATTTGCGGTACATGTTGTATCTTAATCTCTTGGATGATATGAGATGGATTGTAGTATGAGAAATGGTCCATGATGGATATGCACAGTTGAGATGGCTTTCTCAATGGATGTTTGACCTTAATTGATTGATGGTTTAATGTTCTTCCCTTGGGAATTTGAGTTTTCTTTCTTGGATGGAGGATAAGCTTCATGATGCCCACATGGAGTATTTACTTGGTGGGAGAATGCCCCACAAGGGGCATGGAGTGTACATCATGGAGGATGGATTCAAACCCTGGATGGAATGTGGCAGCTTGGGTACCTATTCAAAGGATTGGAATGGCTTGGTGACACTTAGGGATTTGACAGTGTTCTTGGAGGGGTTAATTCCCTTAGTGGAGTACCTGTCTTTGTAGGATAAATGGAGTTCATGGAAGCTCAATATGGAGTGGTGTGGACTTTCATTATGTCGTTATATCACGTTAGAGTCCTTTATTGACATCATCATTGGAGCATGTCATTTGTACTCTAGAGTCAATGCCTCACTTGTGTGGTCTACAAGGGCTCGTGTAGGTTGCTTGTGTCCACATAGTATTTTAGGTCTCCTTTACCTCTCATATATATAGAGCGAGGAGAGAGTCTTCCATATTCATAACTTGTGTGTTCATTATTTCTCACTCTTGTGTAGAGACGTGATGTAAGAGAGGAGTGCAAAAATTTAGAAAGGGTGATTCTAGGAGCACCAATTTTCAATTTGGATGGGTTTATTTTAACCCAAAAATATAAGGTTTTAAAGATAAGTTTTCATTTTGAGTTCACAGTTCTTGTAAAGATGGTAACTACATTTTATTCCATCTTTCCAATGAATGATTAACCTTGAAATCACTAGCATCTAACCTGATGGAAACTAACAAATATGGTTGACCAATAACCCAAACCCTTAAACCGCCAACTACTAATCCAAAAACCCTAACCCGTATAACTCAACCATTGATCCCTATCCCTTATTACCCCTAACCGCTATATTCTCACTAACGCCTCAACCTTAATCCACTAAGCCTTGACCACTAACCCCTAAACCCCACAAATGCATATACCCTTAACTAAACTTAATCTCTAACCATTATAACCCCACAGATCCCCAACTAACTTTAATCACTAATCACCATAACCACACTAACCCCTAACCCTTAATCCTTTAATCCCTAACCACCATCCCAATGAACTCCAATGCCTACAACCTTTGACCCTTTACCCACTAACTGTTAGACCCTAATGCTTGACCCACATAACCCCATGAACTCCTAACCCCTCGACTTACCAATGCAATTGATTTCTAGTCAAACTTAATCCTCTGGTGTTTTGAACAAAACTAATCCACAGTTAACTTTAACCCCAAACCCCTATAAACCTAAAAACCATAACAAACCTTAATCCCTAATCATTATCACCCAAATAAATCCTAACCCAAATAACCTCACAAACCCATAACTAACATTAATACCTAACTATTACAACTCCATAATATCCTTGAGTTTGCTTAACCCATGGGTATTCTAACGCCATAAACCCTAAATTTCCTTAATTGTAACCACTTTAACCCAATAACCTTTCACCTCTAATCCACTAAGCCATAAACATCATTATGATTAACCACTAACATATATCACCTCTATAAATTAACACAGATAACCCCACTAACCTCCCAACACTTAACCTTATAACTCCACTCACATTTATTTGACCTTAACTCAAAACCCTTATAATTGCATAAACCCATAACCATTATAACCCTCTAATATTTAACCCCTAATCCACTAAGCCCTGACCATCACACCATTAACCGCTAACCCTTGACCCATATAACCTCACTAACCCCCTAACCCTTAAAACCTCACTAATCCCCTAAACCCACTAGCCCCTAACCCTTATATCGTATGACCCTTAACCTTTATTTAAACCCACCGACCTTTAACTGACATTGACCCCAAACCCTTATGACTCCATGCCCAAGTAACCCCCAAATGACCTTAACCCCTAACCCTTGTAAACCCAGAAAACCCTAGTTGTCCTTGACCCCTAACTACTATAACTCCACTAACCCCTGGCCCCTCGAACCGAGTCACTGACTTTTAGTTGATCTCAAACCCTAACGCCTAACCTTTATATCCACATATTCCTATTAACCTTAACTTTTATCGATTATACCACACTTACCCCTAGCATTAATCCATTAATCAATAACAACTGCACCACTAATCCCTAACACTTATCACCCTTTGACCTTAAATGATTACCACTATACCCCTAACCATTGGACCGCATAACACCGCTATCCCTATAACCCAATTAATTCATAATAAAAAATAACCTCATACCCCTATAACCACATTAACCCATGACTTATCTTACCCGCAAACCACTATAAATCCACATACCCATAACTAACCTTAACTCCTTGAGCGTTACATCCACGTCGACTCCTAACCCCTATAAACTCACATACCCCCACCTGACATTAAGCCCTACCCATTATAACCTCATAGACCCCTATCTAGACTAGTCCCCTATACATTATAACCCCATCGACTCCCAACCACTAATCCACCTAAGCATTAACTACTACATCGCTAATTTTTTCCATTTAAGCTCTAGATTGTATTTATCCCTTAATAGATTCCCAAAGACTTTATTGTTCTATGTATTTAACATCTTTTTAGTTTCAATGGTTTTTTATGCTTGATAAACATTTTGGAACCCAAGGGAATATATTATTTTTACCACCTCTATCTGATTTCATCCTCCATAGCATTGTTTTCAAACCTAAAGGGGATGTTAACATGCTTTTCCCTTTTGGAGATTTTCAAGTTTATATGCCACTTGTATGAAAGTTATCCTTTTAGAATGAAGGATTCATGTTTAAAATAATTGAAAACCAAATCTTCACTTACAAATAACTCGTTTAAGTATTCCATAACAAAGTTCTTGCAAAGTATGTTGTTGTTCTATGTAAGTTTACCGGTCACTATTTCTATGTCTATAAGATCATTCTTCATGATGAACTCTATAATGATAAGACTTATACTACCCTTGTGCCATCCCTTCTTTTCATGGGATTCAAAAAGAGGATTCGTGTCTCCTCCCAAATATGAAAAGATGATATTTATTGGCTTCTCTCTTCCTTGAGAGTAAATTCTTACATGTCGGTTTCTTAATAGTCAAGATCGGTTTATACATGCTAGTTATAATGAAATTATCCACACATTTAAGAAACATTGAATCAAAATCCAATAATACTTGTATTCAATATTTTCTACAATGATTGTGCTTCGGTTCACCTATACTAATATCCCTCCAAATTCTATGTTTCACAACTCTCGTTCCATTAGCATATAACTTGGTTTCATGAACACGATGTCTAGTTTTTTAAACTTTTTTTCTTTCAGAGTCTTCATTTCGGAGTTAGGGCCTTTTCCATTGACAAATCACGATATAATATTCATATTGGAGACATTTGTGATGTCTTTCACTCACAAGTAAGGTATTTAGGCAACTCTTATGAAGGGGATGCCACTTTTGAGATTCATTTTCTTTGTTGTTCACGGTTATTTTGTTTTATAGTTAGCTTTTTGTCATTAGGTGGGAATGCCCCAAATATGTTTTGATCTTGATATTGTTATTATAGGACTAAGTTAAAGTTTTTTAGATAATTTTTGGAGATAGCTATTTATTAGCTTGGCCGTAGAATGTTGGGAAGAGATGCATTGGAGTTCTCACTTAGAGATGAGAACTCAAATTTCAACCTTGGATTTTGTTTTTGAGTATATTTGACCTCTTCTTTTGACAAAATGAAATTTTTTGAAGTACCTTGATGTCGAGATAATTACTTACTAGGTTATTCCACTTTGGAAATGAACATTTCAAAACTATTTTGCGTCTAAATGACCCCAATTGGTTTCCATGCCTTTTTAGTTTTTTTCATGGGGTTGTAGTGGATGATTTTTCCTCCTTTATTTATAATGACAACCCCTGCACGAAGGAAATGCTCTCACAATCCAAGTCTTGAATATGCTTTTTAGCCTCAAGGATAATTAAAACTTTTAAAGAGATTAACCATAGAACTCGAGAGAAATTATCAAGGATCCAATAACATCTCCTATTAACTTGAAACATTGGTCATTCCAAAACTTAAATGGGAGACGAGTCAATGCTAGCCATACAAATTTGATTAATGGAAGGTCCACTATGGGATCAAATCTTGTAGACCAATCAATACTTTATAAACAAGCCCACTATGCCCATGAACCAAGGTCCTCCTTGAAAGGTTTTTCCTCTATTAGGAGTAAAGGAGAAACCAACCATAAAGTAACCTCTTGCTATAAGAGATATTTGCACCAATTTATTAAGCGTCCAATTGGTAAAATCCCATGAAATTGGAGTTTCCTCTATTAATTATTCTGACAAATTTGTAAAATAGGTCATGATCCGAGCTTTGGGAGAAGTTCTACTATTTCCATGTGATAGATAAAAATAAATGGGTCAATTTAATATTTCTCCAAACAACATTTTTGAGGGGAACAAGCTTCATCCCTCTACATTCTTCTTCTTGGAGAAATGACACAAACCCCCCAAGATAGGAGGGGATGATTCCCTGAGATCACATCCACCCAAACTCTAGAGAATACATTTAATTTTCACTCCACTTTACTTCAATGCCACTCCTCTCTCTCTCTCTGAAAAACATTCCAAATTTTTTTATTGGAGAGATAGATTTTAAAAATATTACGTATCACTTCAAAAATACTTAGATATAGCCATAATAGAAATAAAATAAGAACCAAACTTCAATTAATGATGGTAGAATCCCATCAATTCCTGCTAGCTCATTCGGTTTACGTGTGGGTCTTGTCAGTAGGGTGACCTGATTTCAATCCCCCTTAGGGTGAGCTAGTTGGGAGGAGACACACAAAATCCAACCAGTTGAGTTTGACGGCTTAGATGCCCCTGGGTCATGATTTCTTAGACCAAAGGCCACTCCCGCAAGTTAAGGATATTCTAGGGAAAATTGATGCTAGAATCTCACTAGCCTGCTTTAAACCACAACCAAACTCATAAATTTACAACCTTATATAACAATCTCACCTACTTTAAACCATAACATAACCCATACATTTACAACTTAATAGAACAATTGATTTTTTAATTTGTAGTAAATACTCTACTAGTTAATATGAACTAATTTATTATTATTATTATTATTACTATTATTATTATTATTATTATTATTATTATTATTATTACATTGCAAGGCATTTCCCCCTCTCTAAATGTTATGTTTTTTGTCACTTTTTTATTTGTTGATAACCATCTGATGTGTCAGATGACCATCGAAGCATCATTTATTGTCTATCGTTTCTAAGAAACGTCGTATCAACTACTCACAAACCCAGTCAAAAAAAATTACCATCTGTCTTCCATCCGTTCCTCCATTTTCCTTTATTTCTCCTTCTATGTTCTTTCATTTTTACAACTATGCATTCTTCATCATGTCTCAACCCAATATAGTTCCTGTTCATTGTGTAGTGTATGATGAAGCTATTAATCTACCCTTTATCATCTTTAGTTCATGGATGAACCATATTCATCTTGATATCTCCCACCAAAAACTCAACAAATCCCTGCTTTCAACCCCACAAAATCCATCACTCTACACAAAAAGTGGTAGAGAAAATTCGGTATTCGCAACAATATAATGGATAACATATCACTGTTCAATTTGGAAGTGAAATGTCCCTAAAATTACTGAATGAGCAGTTTGGTGAAATTGTCACATCAATGTAGGTATATAAATATTGTGGGTATCCCATCAATTACAAGATTTGTACATTTATATATTCCATTGGTTAACCTGGGTTCAAAACTTGCATTGTGACACTTGCTCCCTTGGAGTCGACTTTGACTATGTATTGTTGGATCAAGTATTGACAACTTGACTAGATAATGTATTTCTAGTCATACCTTGATTCTCCAAAATATTAGGTGTTGGCATTCTTCCATGATGAAAAAATATATTCCATTGGCGTTTGAAAACAATTATTTACTTATACACTTTTTTTTTTTATTGATTTGGTTAAATTGGTTAAAGACAAGTTTCATATTTTTGGCATATGCTCCACTTTTCGAAAGTTCTTCCATTAGTGGACGACACCTAGTCAATTTGTCCCAAGTGTTAATCATGTACTTCTTAAGAGCCAACTCAAAAGAGTGATGTGGCACAACCACAATTAGGGACATCAATCAATGACCCAACTTCTTCGCTTGACGTGGGTGGCATAAACATGGACTCAATCCTACATCTAAAGTAATCAACTTCTCATTTATAGGTTATCTTAGCTAAACACCATTTTTTGGGGGTGCTAAAGAGACAACATGATTTGTGAGGGCTAAATCTAAATTAGATATCTTAGACATTGAATGAGAAATAATCCTTTTATCTGAATCATAAGAAGAAAGACAATTAGTTTTACTAAAACCTTCATTAGCTTCAAGTTATTTGATTAAGTAGAAATAAATAAAAAAGAATTGGAGGGAAGGATGGTAAGCATGTCTGATCTGATCCCGGAGGCGAGCCCGGAAAGTCATCGAACCCGCTCGAAACAATCGGGACCAATAGGATCATTTTTCTGACGTTAGTGCAAGTGAACATGAGCATAATATAAGTGTGTAACATAGAATCATCCACATGAAAATGAAAAATCATTCAAACACATTAGGGACACGATTTGATTACGGAGTTCACCAGATCTCCTGGCTACGTCTCCGGGCCTACTCCAAAATAGAGTGACCAATCCATTGCAAAGATGCACAAATACATAAGATACATCACAACAGATTCACCTGCAGAGTCTCCATCATCTGTTCATCTCTATCGCCGCACCATAACTGCCTCTGATGGGTCACATAAGTGCACAAACTATAGGACTCAATCGAAGACTGCAGAAATCAAGCAAGCAAATTCCTGCCTCCTTTATCTCGAGAAGTTTCCAAACTTGGACATGAAGATATTTTCCCAATGTAGCCAATCACACTCTTTCCATTGACTCTACGAGCCACGAACCTCGAGTGGATCAAAGACTTGCATAATGTTGCAAATTGCACTCTTTCAACTGACTCTACGAGCCACGAACCTCGAGCTACGCCACATGATCTTCTGCAGGATAATCTCAATAGACGGCAATATGTTTGCATGACAAGTGCATCAATAAAACCAAAGTCACACTCTTACCAACCAATCCCTTCACCTTTGTCCTTTGGGATGAGAGTGTAGATGGTCGC
>LPNX010505864.1:538888-616055 GCA_001517045.1 Pseudotsuga menziesii
ACCACATCAGCATGCCATTTAGCATGCCATGTCATCATGCCACATCATCATGCCATGTCAGCATGCCACATCATCATGCCATTTCATTAGAATTCACTTTTTGACTACCACGTGGCAGCTTGAGGGAGTGCCACGTGGCACTTCAACCAAAAATTTCCCTGTTGGGGCCAAACTTCAAAATGCAATATCTTTTGCATCCGGAGTGCGTTTGACACGTCGTTTGCACCGTTGGAATCGTCTTGACGAGCTCTTCGACATGGTACTATTTTTGTTGCAATATGATGGTTTTGAAAATTGTCCTTTTTAGATCCTCCCGGATCAATGTCGACATCGATGATCTTTCACTCGTGATCCTTCACTCGTAGAAGTAAAAATAAAATGTATATCTTCACAAATTGTTAAATAATCACATTGGAAAAGATCTAACTAATTATAGTTTTCAATTAACTATTACAACTCACACAACATTGAAACTTGACTCCATATTTGACTTTATTGAGGTGAAACATTGAAAACTGAACTTAAAAAAAACCAAGTGTTCATGTAGATATCTAAGTTTTATATGACTTACAAATCATAATTATGTGTCATGCCTTAAATCCTCATCCTAAGCATGAAGAATCACCCAATATATTACTTTTATTTACAAAAATAATAAAATAATTAGGAGCATATATTTTTTCAAGCATAGTAATGACCATGTTTCATACATGATTGACGATGAACAATTGGAGCCTACAGTCTTGCTTTGCATTGGCAAAAAGTTACATTGACATCTAATTTGTGGGTTTTAGATGGCCACCAGATGGCCTTGTTAACGAATCACTCAGAAAAAAATCACCATTTTCTACAAAGTAAATCGCCTCCACATCTACCAACATTTGTGGTTGTTAACTTTAGCAAGTACATTGGACCTTTAGGGGGTTCCAACAATCCTACTTTCTTTTGATTCCACCTATACAAAGGTGGGAGGGGATGGTCGTACTCAAGTCCCACTTAAAATGACATGGGCATTGACAATACATAAATATAAAGGGATGGCATTACCAAAAGCTACAATAGGCACTAGTATTGTTGGACATAAAGGTCTTAGCTTCACTGCAATATCTAGAACTCCTTCCTTGAAGGATCTTCACATCTCCCCCACATTTGCCTTCGATTGGTACAAAATAGTGAAGGAGAATACCCATGTCATTCGAAGGAAACATGCAGAGACATTTCTCCATTCCAAAGCTTTTTCGCCATTTCTCCTGTAACAAGTCCAACTCATATGTAATTACTTCTCAACTTACCAAATGCACTTGTTATTACATCCACCATACATTCCATATTTTTTCCCTGTTATTAATTTTTGCAAAATGCTACAAATATGTGTTCATAAATGTTTTCATATATACACTTCTAAATAAGTTCTTCTGTTGTGTTACCACATGACTTCTCCTTCCATTTCGACTTCCTATGTTGTAAGTTCTCACCTTTACTCTCTTACTTTTATTTCCACTTTACTTACTATTGATACTTACTTACCAACTACCTTTACCATTTGTTGTAAACAACCCATCTCTCTTATCCTTTCTATTTCCCTGTATGTAGACCTTCTCTACAAAAGGTTCCCACCTTTTCATGCAACCAAAATGAAAACAAAAACCATTTCTTAGAACAACAACTTTATTAACAAGCAATTTACATGTATACTCAATCATTTCTACTTTTCAAAAACATCTTTCTCTTGTAAGTAGAGCTTTTATATGCTACAACTACACTATCATATAGACATAGAGATTTTTTTAACACTTTAACTAGACTTGCTTACCAATGTTCATACTCTTTATGTTTATCAATATTATTGCCCTTTTCCATACAAATTACAAAATAAAAATATATATAGATTTTATAAATAAAAAATATTTCTAATATCAAATATAAATATATTTTTACCACTCTCTTTCATATTTAGTACATTTTCAATTTTTTTTTTTTTACCATTTCATACACTTTCTTAAGCAATCACATCCACCTTCCATTGTAATTGATAAATTTCTTGAAACACAATGATACTACCACATAAACCCCACATAAACCCTACCGCTCAAATGACTATAGAAACAAATATTTATGGCCATCTGGAGCTTTTGGACCCATCATCAATCCGGGGTAACGATGATCAATCTTCACAAACATTACCAAAAATATCCTACATCATCCATTCCCCAGAGTCCAGGTGGCCGTTGGCCTGAAAAACCTTCGTACCACTGGCATCCTTAATACAATTTAACCAGGATGCTGCTGACGGCGAGACCACTTTCATCGACGCATCCAATGCGGCGTTTAGAAATTGAGAAGGCCACCCCGTACTTGTTTGCTCTCATATCTTCTTATCATCGGACTCGTTCCTGTTCAAATTTTCTGATATCCCAGCCAAGACATTCGAGAAGTTTCTACCCAGGAATTCCTCAGACGATATGGACCAGATCTTCTATGACAAAGCGGCGATGGACCAAATTAAACCACAGTTCTTCTTTCCATGCAAAAGCACAGGCACAGTATCCCGAGGTTGGTTCGTTGAAGTTTTATCTATATTTTGACAGCTCATCGTTATTTTCTATAACTTCAAGCAATAAAACAAAGCACAGTTCATTTGGTGCCCTATCACTGAATTGAAGTTAACCCTTTTTTTTGTATTTCCTTCCTTCGATATTAGCTATCTGTTCAAGTGGTTAGTAAAGATAGGAGAGGCTTTCCATTCTGTCTCATCAAAGTGTATGGATTTAATTATTATCTTCATCTCCATTTTTCTTTGATTTTTGTTTTTACAGGAGGCAAAAACAAACGTGGATGGCTCGGTGTCAATAGTTGACGGTTTTGTTGATTTTCTAAACGAGTCTTGGACGCAGTTCCATGCCACAGGTATGACATGGCGCTTAGCTTTGCATTCTTGCATCGGTTAGGTTATGCATCATCACGTGCTCACTAAATTCTCGGAGATTTAGTTGAAGTCTATGAAAGAACTAGCACGTTATCTCTATAAATAACAAATGAAAAATATGAAAAAAAAACTATTCACTTTGTTGTGAAGTGGAAATAGTTGCACCCAGAGAAGTTAGGTGCACTCTACAGTCCAGGTGGGGAAGGTAACCCTTATAAACTAAAAAGGATTGAGCTCCATATGATCATTCATTTCTATATATATTTTAAAATTAAAGCTTCATTTGAATATTAATATTAACAGCTTGTACCAGGCTTTAATACAAAAAGGCTGTTGAGCTCCATATGATCATTCATTACTATATATTTTTAAAATTTAGGGCTCATTTGACTATTAATATTAACTAACAGCTTGTACCAGGTTTTAATACAAAGAGGCTGGCTGCAAATGTAGGTTCTACAAGTGATGTACACCAAGAATCATTTAGTCACTCAACAAACTGTGGAAATAAATTAACTAAAATATCAAACTGTGGAAACAAATTAACTAAAATATCAAAAGACAAGGGGCTAAGAGGCAACCATGCCAACAGCGGGAGGAGGCTGGTCATGGTCATCTGGGTGAGGGACCATAAAAAAAATTGGGGGATCAGCATCATCTGGCTGCACAGGTTCCCTCCTATTGGAGGGAGGCTCCAGGGGCTTAGGTCCTATTTTGCCAAGGCCAGATTTGGAAAGTGCTTGTCATTGTGCGGTGGGGTTGGTGACCAGCTCCTTCTTGGCATTCATTATTTAGTAATAAACTAGCATAGATCTATCTTAACCTCTGATCTTTTAGTTACCAAGAGATTTGCAATTTGGTTTCATTCTGATCTCTATTGGTGCTTAATAGATCTGAGTTTAAAATGCATTTATGTTAGTGATAATTAGTTTACATTAACTTGAGTTTCTTATCGCCATCAATAAAAATCTTCTTTAACTATTGATATAAACAGTAGATGTACATGGCATTGCATTGATTCTTTTTCTTATGCAGCTACCTCAAGCAATTTCAATATTGGCAGGTTGTGCCTATTATAACATAAAAAACAATAAACTAAGTCTTAAGTCTCTTAGCTAGCTGACCGACATCCCAAAAAAAAGGTAAGTTTAGAAACATCACTCAAGCAACAGCTGGTAGATGTCCATCTTGAGGCAGGGCATTTTGAGTTGATTATTTAAAAATAATTCTTTCTTGATAACAAGAACTCAAAATACGAGATTGGTAGCTAGCAAGGGGAAAAGGACAGAGAATAAAAATCTTGCAAGCCATCTTAAGATAAATGTTTGGATGATGGTTATGGATGGTTGACGGAGGTCGAATGACGGACTCACGAAGGCTTTCGAAAGATCATTGACAGGGTCGCTGCTGCATGCAGCACTGAGCATTGCGCCACCCTGTAAATCGGTATTCGCGACACCCCTTGCGCGTTGGCAGGCGGAGAATGACAATGGGGGAACCCAAGGGGGGGATTCAAACCCCTCCCAAGCAGAGATATTGGAAGGCAGCCCAGGCGTAGATTCACAACATGCATCTAGCTAAAAATTGGCTGGTAACAGGAAAGAAGAAGGCAAGCAAAAGAAAGGATCGTCCTCCACAAAAAACACAGGCAAATGCATTCCGAAAGCGAAAGAAATCCCCACTCTGCAAATCCATGCTGAAGGCCTCCGGGCACAAATTCAACACATGAAGGATCACACCCTTATTGGCAAATTCGTGGGGATCTGGCCCTCAGAGAAAGCCCTCCTGTGGTGGATCAACGTAACATGGAAACCCTAGGGACACTATGACCTACACCTAGGGGCTAAAGGATTCTTCACGGTTGTTTTCCTGAACCTCGAGGACAAAAATAGAATCTTTGAAGGAGGGCTGTATTTCTTCAACTCCGCTGGACTCTTTCTGAAACCCTGGAAAGAAAGGTTCAGTTTGGAGAAAGAGGATTTGACCTTTGCTTTGATTTGGATCAGGCTATACTCCCTTCCCTTAGAATACTGACATGAGAGCATTCTGGAAGCCCTGGGAAACACAATAGGGGATTTTGTTAAAATAACGGAGCAAGCCAAAAAAATGAGATATACATCGTATGCTCGCATCTGCGTTTATATGGACATAACGAAAGACTTACCTGAAGGCATCAACCTAAGTTGGGATGATGAAGAATGGTTTCAACTCATAGACTACGAGCATATACCTTTTAGATGTAGGCGCTGCAATGAACATGGACACCAGAGAATGTCCAGAAAACAACCCAACAATCCAACAGAAAGGCAAAGAGATCAAAGATGCCGATGGTTTCATCAAGGTGTTTGGTGAAAAAAGAACGACAAAAAGAAATCAAGGCCCAGAGGTAAATAAAAAGCCCCTATCCTCTAACGCTTTCGATGTTCTCCAATCTGAGCAAGTGCAGGTCATCATCGACACAGATGGAAAACACAACATCATTAGCAACAAAGAAGCAGACAAAAGAGAAAAAGAGCAATCCCAACCCAACCCCTCGAAACAGAGAACAGACATGGACTCGATGGAGGACGACACTGACGATATGGACATTGGAGATCTAGATCTAGACGGGTTAGAGAAAGCAGTTCAAGATCCAGAAAAAGGGGTTATTCCCTCACATCAAGTGGTCTTGCTCAAGGAAGCCATTATCGAAACCAGGAAAGCAAAAACCTTAGGGTGGGCTCTGAAAACCCTGGTACCAAAATCCATGAAGTTATAAAAAAACCGAGCAGTGAAAGATGTGGAAGAAGAAGCAATCAACAACGCATTAAGGACATAGGGGAGAAACTGGTCGCCTGAGGACAATTTCTCACCATAGAGGCAGCATTTGCCTTACCCTACAAACCTTCCCAATGAAGCTTATATCCTAGAATATCAGAGGCTGTAGTGCGCCTCACAAAAAACCACTGCTATAAAGGAAAATTGCTACAAAAAAACCTACGGTTATGTTTATATAGGAAACTAAATGCTCAAAAGGAATCATCAAAGCGATGGTGACAAAAATTTGCAAAGGCAGCAAGTCGATAGCCATCGATGCTATAGGTGCAGCTGGAGGTATTGGTATAATCTGGAACCCACTAGAAATAAGCCTCTAACTTTTTGGCAACTAGATTCACCATTTTGATTGATTTTCACATCCTCGGCACCAGCCTCAAGGGCATTCTCACTAATGTCTGCGGGCCCTTCTCGTTAGCACCCAAACAAGCCTTCCTTCATTCACTTAAGCTTCTGAATCATTGGGTTGGCCAAAAGCACTGGATCCTTGGAGGAGATTTCAATCTCATCCGAAACCTCAGGGAAAAAAAGGAGGGATTCCCTCCTTAGATGCTTTAAACACTGCTTTTGACACCTTAATCAATGAGCTGGCCTTGGTGGACATTAGTACAACAAACAACTTACATACTTGGAACAACAAGCGCACTGGAGACAAACACATTTCCTCCAGACTAGAATGCTTCCTAATCTCGGAATCCATACTCACAAGAGGTGCAAACATCTCGACTCTTATCCTCCCGGCGACAGACTTGGACCACTGGCCCATCAGTCTCAAATGGAGCAGAATAGGGGAACATCTGAGGAGACCCTTCAGATTTGAATTTTTTTGGCTTACACATCCTGATTTTTAGCCCCTCATGCAACAATGGTGGAGCAACTTTCAGCCTCCAGCAGGAACCCTCATGTACAAATTTCAACAAAAATTGAAATATATCAAAGAGCAAGTAAAAATATGGAACAAAGAGCACTTCGGTAACATACATCTGGAGAAACAACAGATTCAAGGCCAACTTGCGGACATTCAAAGAACTATTATGCAAGGTGGATACACTGACTCCATCAAAAAGGAAGAAAAAAACCTGCACGAAGCTTTCAAGCCAGAGAAATCTAAGAAGGAACCCTATGGAAAACCAAGTCCAGAAATCTTTTGCTCAAAGAAGGGGAAAGGAACTCCTCTTTCGCTTAAAAGCACTATACAACACCGTTAAGCTAATAGAATTGTTCGCTTAAAAGCAAAAAATGGCAGAGTAGCAGAAACACATGGGGAAATTGAACACACCCTCACCGACCATTTTAGGCAATTAATGGAAGAACCAGAGCTGGACAGAAATACAACTATGGAAGAAATTCTCAAGAACATTCCCACTTTAGTGACATGAGCAAAACAAAATCCTATTGCGGCCCATTGAAATGGCTGAGCTAGAGGAGGCGGTCAAACAACTGAAAAATGACAAAGCCCTAGGCTCGGACGGCTTCACGACTAATTTTTTTCACGCTTGCTGGCACACCATCAAAGATGAAGTTATGGATATTGTCGAAGATTCCAGAAAAACCGAGAAAGTCTTGAAAGCTTTCAACTTAACGTTCCACTCCCTCATCCCCAAAGAAAATGGAGTTGACTCCCCAGGTAAATTCAGACCCATTGCTCTTGGCAATGTTATATTCAAAATCATCACCAAAACCATTGCAAATAGGCTCAAGCCCCTTCTATCTACCCTCATATCAAAGGAGCAGTCCGGAATTGTGGACGGCAGACAAATTTGGATGGCATAATTCAATCTCATGAAATTATCCACTCACTCAAAGCCACCAAAAAATATGGCATGCTTATCAAGCTTGATCTCTCAAAAGCCTTTGACAAGCTCAATTGGAAGTTTCTGAAGAAAATGTTGTTGGCGTTTGGTTTCTGCAATCAGTGGGTAAACTGGATCTTTACTCTAGTCTCCATCACTTTCTTTCCATTCTTGTCAATGGCACTCCCTCAAAAACCTTTCACCCTCCAAGGGGTATTAGACAAGGAGATCCACTCTCTCCTTTCCTCTTTGTCCTAATGATGGAAGGCCTGGGATGCCTCCTCAAAGTAAAAGTTTAGAACTGGGAACTAAAAGGCCTCTCCCCATACCTAGGAATGGAGTCTCAAACCCATCAACAATTTGTCGATGATACCATGCTAATGGGGTACTCTTCGGTGCAGGAAACTAAAGCTTTCAAAACCAGTCTCAACACCTTCCTCCTTGCTAGTGGGCTTGACAAAGAAAAATCCCATATCTACTTTTTCAATACTTGCCAAATCACGAAACACAATATCCTCCACATTCTTGAATTCACAGAGGGATCCTTACCTACCAAATACCTTGGAGCTCCACTAACCGATTCTCTAGCAAGAAAGGTCTCCTGGAAAGATCTTTTAGATAAATTGAATCAAAATCTCAGCTGCTGGACCTTCCCCTCTCTCAACTTTCCTATCCGCTTAATCCTTGTAAAAGCTGTTCTGCAAGCAATGCCTTTATACTTGTTCTCCATTCTACCCGCTCCTAAATCCGTCCAAAAAGAACTCAGAGCTCTGCAACGTACCTTCCTCTGGAGAGGCTCCGAGAATCACAAGAAATGGTCGCTTGTTGACTGGAACACTCTATGCACACCCAAACTCGATGGGGGCCTTGGCCTTAGACACCCTGCAACTAGCAATCAAATTTGCAATGCGAAGATCTGGTGGAGATGGATCACGCATACATCGAAACCATGGGCTCTCCTGTGGTAGGCTAAATATGCCTCCAACTAGTCTAAGCAAAACCTTATCAGATTTGACACCAATATCAAAGGCTCCCAGATTTGGAACTCTGCACATGCCAGCCGGAATATAATACAAAATTTCAGCTTTTGGGAGGTACGTAATGGAAACACTGCGGATTTCTTTCAAGACTCATGGAATCATCAAGGTCCGCTTATAGAAGATCACAATCTCCCTGTACTACGAGAACAACTGCTACTCAGAAGCGCTTCCAAAGTAAGCGATATGTGGCAAGAGGCCAACATAGGAGATCATTTCAGGAAATGGAAATGTTCAACTGGTGGCAGGCCATTAGTCCCACTGAAGATATCCAAGCTTTCTGGGATGATCTCCAAACCCATCAAATCCGAATAAATCATGATAATGACAAAATAAGATGGGGGTTCTCACAATCCGACACCTACAGCATGAAAGAAGCAACTACTTTACTTTCCAACACCACCACGGTCGGCCAAGACAATAGATGGAAAAAAGTTTATAAAGCCAACCTCTGGCCCAAAATCTCTACCTTCCTCTGGCTCCTCCTTCGCAGACGCATTTTGACTAGGGAGAATAGGAAAAAAAGAGGTAGCATTGGACCAACATGGTGTTACCTTTGCAAAGACAACGGGGAAACCATCGACCATCTCCTAGAAGAATGCAAATTCGTTGACAACATTGGGAAAGAGGGAGAAAGAATCTTCAGAAACTCGACCAAAACAAAAGGACGCCCGGACATATCCATAGAAAATTGGCCTCACCAACCTTTCAGCAGCATGCTTCTCAACAGAATATGGGAACTCTTCCCTGGATTTGCAGTTTGGGAATTATGGATTGAAACGAACGACATAATCTTCAATAATAGGATCAGGAAGGAAGCAGAAGTCTGGGAAACTTTAAAGAGGCACATCTTTGAAACTTTGAAATTATCATCCTGGAAAGACAAGGACCTAACCACCAACAACAATGAAATGCAAATCTTAAAGGACTGGGGTATCACCACCATACCCGATTACATTGGCCCTGCCATCACGGAAAGGATCAAAGTGAACTCCCCAAGCCAATGGACTCCCCCCCCCCATTGGCACCTACAAGCTCAACTTTGACGGGGCTTTCAAAGGAAATCCTGGTTTAGTAGGATTTGGTGGAGCAATCAGAGTCAACAAAGGTAAAATCCAGGGATTCCACTGGGGCCCTCTCGGCCTCTCCACCAACAATGCGGATGAGTTGGAAGGATTATTGGTTGGTCTAATATGGGCACTCAACAAGAACTGGATCCCTCTCATCCTAGAAGGGGATTCACTCTTAAACATGAACATGGCCAACAAAATACAGGCAGGCTTAACAGGAAGCAAGGTGGCTAACAACTGGAGGCTGGAAAGCAAACTCAGAATCTTAAGCACCACACTTGTGGGGAACCCAACGATTATTTTCCAACATGTTAAAAGAAAAGCGAACAAGCTAGCGGATTCCATCGCCAACAGGGGAGTTACCATGAACTCTACAATCTACTATTCTTGCTGGGACGACAACATTAATCCAGAAGATGAAGAGAATTGGCAACAAATAGCTACATAAGACCACAACATCCCAAATGCGGGTGTTTCGAATGGCGAAGACGGACGGAACATGGGAGACAGGGCACATGCCATTGCGAGTGGCAGCTTAACCTCGATCACGTTGTCCTTTCGGCTGCAATGAGAGACGCCTCAAGCACGCAGACAGGACCTCACTCTGCAAACCCAACAAGGAGTTGCTCCGTCATGGCAACTTTCACATGGCCCCTGTACCAGCATGACTATCCTGACCTCCTCCCCATGTCGCTTTGTACCTGGTCTGCGCATCAGCAGACTCTCCACTCGCAGAGGAAGTGTTATAACGGAAGGAAGTAGGAAATTCATAAGCCTGAAAGGCGTCTTTGTGTAACAGTGTAGTGATTCAGAAGCTCGGCCACTGTTCTTCATCGTCGACAACTACAATCGGGTCGGGTGCATTTGAACACCCTCTCGGTGATAGCTGGGAAAGGGAAAGCTACTGTCCAACATCCCAAAGCCCAGGAAAGCATCAACTTGGCTATGTCTTTCCCCATTTTGCTGGCGTGTCTTCTCAAGGGAATGACCCGAACACCATTGACTGGGAGGGTCTCTTTCATGATGAAACCCCAGACCACATCTGCGAATCCATTGCAACCATGGAGACTGAGATCTTCTAGGAATTCTGTCTCTAGCTTGTGCCAAAGGTTACGATTTCGAACTATTGGCGTTTCAAATACATTCTCTCCACAACCATGAGAGAAAGGGAGAGTTTTGGTGATTACGTGAAGCTCACTGTCAGCACCTTCAAGGAAGATGCGGAGCGAGGCCTGTTCCACATGGCAGACATCTTGCAACTCTTTGAACTGCCCTTCTAGCGAGCTAACAAGGACACCAACGAACCATCAAGGACACCAACGAGGCTGACACCAGCAAAGCCAATGAGGACGAAGCTGAATCCTTCAGGAAGATCTATCAACCCACCTCAACGACTCATGTTTTTCCCTCTTTTGCTCTGTTTATGGTTTATTTCAAGTTTCAACACCTACTTCTCCTTTAATCTCTTTAGATGTATGAGGCCGCCAATGTATAAAGGCTGGGCAGCTAACACTATGTTTAGATATTTGGTTTGGACTCTTCTGTAAAACTCTCTTTTTTGGTTTCATGACCACCGACTGACTCCATGTTTTTGGAGTCAGGATCGACTATGTGTTTGTTTTTCTTTACTTAGGTAATAGAAAGAGTGCTTGCTGACCAAAAAAAAAGATAAATGTTTGGATTAGTGTTGGAAATATTGCAAAAATATCTGCCATATCGCAAGATTTCAAAGGTTGTGATAATATTGCTTCAAATATTGCAATATATTGGAACTTACAATAATATTGCATATATTCCTAAAATATCACCTCTTGAAGGAATTTATTGCTGGGTTCCACATCACTAACCCTTTAAGATCCAATTTGTTTTTAATTTTTTTATCCTCATTTGAAAAACAAAGGCAAATTATTAAGAGCAGATTGTTTCTCACCGTCTTTCATTGAGCTAAGGAGGGGGAAATTGAGTCTTTTCATCACCATTAGTGGAGCTATTGTGGAGTAGGGATCGACTCTAACCTACTATTTCCATATTCCTAGTCATGCATAAAAATTTAAGCTTGCATGTCTTTTTTGTTTTTTGAGATTTAAGATAGGGTTTGCAATGTCCATTAGATTTGCCTCTTCTTGCTGATTTTAAATGGAATATTTAATCCTTATCTAGGTCTGATTTTTTATTGGTTTAATCAACTCCCTAAGAGAATGTCGAAGGCATTGGACCCACTATGGGAATATGATGAGCCACTTGACCTTCATAATCGATAAAAATTAAGTTGCATGTCGTGTGAGAAGCAAATGAATGATGGGATTGACCATTTGAAATACGACCTTGCCAAAATTTCAGGGCATGAAGGGAACTGTGAGGCTCGAAATTGCAGCTAAAGGAGTTGCAATAGCCTCGGGAATTACATGCTTCTCAAGGGTGGGGGCAAATTGAGGAAGTAAAACCCATTCCTTGGCCACATCTTCCACTATGCCCTCGACAAGCTCACCTTTTTTTGTTTCGAGCTCTGATTTTGGGGCAAAACCTTCTCTTAGGTTGTTGGTTAAAAATGAGAGGGAACTGTGAGGCTCGAAATTGTAGCTAAAGAAGTTGCAATAGGCTCGAGAACTACATGCTTCTCAAGGGTGGGGGCAAATTGAGGAAGTAAAACCCATTCCTTGGCCACATCTTCCACAATGCCCTCTACAAGCTCACCTTTTTTTGTTCCGAGCTCTGTGTTGTTGGTTAAAATAAGGGAAAAGCAAGAAGTCAATAAGGTTGTGTTCATATGTTTTTTATGGAGTGACATTCCTTTTAGCATTGCCAAGAAAAACCTATTTTACCAGTGAATGTTTGAAATTGTTGCTATTGTTGGCCCAAGGTACAAGGCTCCCAGTCCTTTGCATGCTAGTACAATGCACCCACACAACCAATTTTAAAAATAGAAATGTCTAAAAATATAAGTGCTAAAAATGGAAACCTACTAAAATAGAAAGATGTCCTCATTCAACTCCTTGGTACTTTTTTATGTTAAAAATATTTCATGCATGTCTTGCATGCATGCATTGGAAGGTCTTGCTAAAAATAGAAATGCCTATATTCCACCATTTACCCATGCTAAACTAGTCTAACCAATATATCCGTCATATCCTGAAGTTTGAATTAAAGAAATCTAAAGCAATGATCTCATACAAGAACTCTATCCAATCCTTTAAAATTCAAGATCCACGACCATGCCCTAAGTTTGTTGAAGCACCTAAGAACCAACAAAGTAACTTGAACTTGCATCCAATTCCTACTTTCTAATGTTTTAGTATTAAATCTCTTGGTAAGCAGAGATTTTGATTCCACAAAAATGATGAACTTGTGAGTGCAACTCTGAGTGATAACACTAGCTCCATTTTGGGTACAATATCATCATAAGAGTTGCTGAGAATCACATTACTCCATAGCTATTGAAGACATGCAAAACTTGGAAAATGGGACCAAAACTTAGATTCAAATCAACTTGGAGTCGGTGTTAGTTTTTTGAACCCAGATTCGATTTACCGTCCCGAATAATTTACATCAATTATTAACTGAAAACACACTGAGATCTAACAAATTTATGCAGCATAAAAAACACAGGAAATCACACACATTTGACTCTTAGATTTACCTTGGAAAACTCCAACTAGGGAAAAACCAACAAACATATGGTTTTTACTAACTATAAAATCATAGGCCCCCGTCTAGGGATAATGGCCCACCGAAGAATACAATGATAGAATGCTAGCTTTCAACCTCAATATCAGTCCTTTGATCTGGCTGGTTCCTAACCCTCGGTTTCCCCTTGCTCTGTTCCTCTGACCTTGCCTCTACACCTCCACACTTGGATGAAAGTCTGTCTCCACCCAATCAATGAGATCTCACTCACTCTGTGTGACTGTTGTGTGTAACCTCCTCTCCCCTAGGCGACCTTTTATAACATTACAATATGCAAATACCTTGATCCTGAAAATTTTTGGTAACCCCAACCCGGTTTCAGTTTCAACACTACATATGGTTTAATGCCCAAACCCCATTATGCATGTACATTAAAAAATTAAAATTTTGACTGAAAACTTGAAACACATGAGATATATTTTCAACTTTTTCAATTCTGAAAATTTATGACAGCCCTAATTTCTTACTCAAAAATTTTAAATCAGGCAACGCACATGAAAATTAAATACTAAGATTTTTGACCAAATTGGTCGAGGAAAAACCTCGAAGGGAAAACCTGTTCTCCTGTGAGAGATTTTTATTCCTTCAGGAAAACTAAATAAAAATTACAGCTGTACTTATCTCAACCAATTTGCCTTGGAATTCGTGCCAAACAATCACTGAATGACCTGCTGAAATTTTCCAAACTCCATCTCGAAATTTGTGCCCAAAAACTGTTGTATGGTCCACACGTGTGAACAACTGTACGACTGCAATAAATGCACAGTATGGTCTGCAATAAATGTTACGGTTCTCCTCGAAATTCGTGCGAAACTCAATCAATACGGTTTGCAATAAATGCAGCACCAGTGTGCCTCAAAAACCGTGACTGGACGACTCATTAATGCTGTATCTATTGCTGTATGGTCACCTCAAAATTCGTGCTGTACGACCTCATTTAATGTTGCTGTACAGATTTCTTCACACCTTGGGAATTGTGCCCTGCTGAAACTTCTTGATTTCTGTGCAAGAGTTTGTCTTCTTTCTCTCTCAGAAAAATGACTTCTCTCTCTCTTCTCTCTTCTCTCCAAAAATTCTCTCTTTGGAAATGTCAATAATGAATTAGGTTTGCCTTTCCCAAGCCTTTTTGTTTGAGTAAGTTCCACCTCCAAATCAATGGCTTAGATTAAAAGCCAACTAAATGAGATCTAGGGCCCATTTTATTTCCTCATTAAAATTCACTTTTTAAATAATAAATGAGAATTTAATGCACACCCTCTTTTAAACTAATAAAACTTTAAAATAATTATAACTCTAACTCTCATTAAAAAGGTCACTTTATAAAATAAAGTCATTCTCACCTTTTTAAAATAAGCTAGGGACCACTTATTAAAGTGTTTTTGTCCACCCCAAGGCATGAATGGACAAACACTTCCTAGGTAAAATTTTTTAGACTCCCTCTTACCGAGGAAAGTGTTTTTCACCACTCCCATCTTGTCTTTGAAATGAATGTGCTTTCCTTTTTCCCCGCAAAGATTTCGTGAGAATATCTGCTACCTGCTCATTAGTAGAGATGTATTGCAACTCTACAACTCCTCTCTGAACATAGTCTCTGATGAAGTGGTATATGATCTCAATGTGCTTTGACCTGTCATGAAACACTGGATTCTTAGAGAGCCTGATGCAACTATTATTGTCACAATTAATAATAGTAGGCCTCAGCTCTTGACCACTAAGTCTACCATTAACTTGCGAAGCCACAATGCCTCGCAACTAGCCTGACTGGTTGCCATGTACTCGGCCTCTGCAGAACTCAACGCAACAAACTTTTGCTTTCGACTGGACCATGACACAATTTCCGAGCCCAAACTGAAACAACAATCAGAAGTGCTTTTTCGGTCCGAAGCATTGCCTACCCAATCTGAATCTGTGAAACCAACCAAGCCCACTCCACCTGACCTCCTGTAGTTTAGACCATAATCTACAGTCCCAACAAGGTATCTCAAAATGTGTTTTGCGGCTGTCTAGTGCACTTTCTTGGGCTCCACCATGAATTGAACGAGAGTGTTCGCCGCAAAACTCATATTTGGTCTGGTGTTGACCAAATACATCAACGAACCAATAAGCTGACGATACAAAGTAGGATCAACCAACCCTCCCTCAAAAGCATGAAGCTTCTTCTAGTTGGTGATCATGGGTGTGGACATGGGTCTACAATCCTCCATCCAAAATCTCCTTAGAACATCTGCAACATATTTTCCTTGCCCCAGGAAAACATGTCCATCCTTTTGCCATACCTCCATGCCTAAATAGTAATGCATCAACCCAAGGACGATCATCTCAAACTCTGAAGCAAGATCTTTCTTGCATGCCTCCATTAGGTGCTCTCCTGTAATGAATAAGTCATCAACATATAGCAGAAGAATGAGCGAAACACCTCAAATCACAATGTAGTATAGGTTGGGATCCGCCTCACTCTTTTGAAACCCAATCGAAAGCAAATAAGAATCAATCCTCAAGTACTAAGCCCAAGGGGCTTGCTTCAGACCATACAAGGCCTTTTTCAACCTGCATACCTAAGAATCTCTCTCATAAATCTCAAAGCCCTGTGGCTGTTCTAGATATACCTCCTCCTGTAGAAGACCGTTGAGGAAAGCGGTCTTCACATCCATCTGATGAATCCTCCAACCCATCTTTGCCACAATGGAGATCACTACTCTGATCAAAGAAAATCTATCAACGGACGCAAAGGTCTCATCATAATCAACTCCCTCTACCTGTGAGAACCCTCGCGCTACAAATCGAGCTTTGTACTTCTCGATGCTGCCATCTCCAACATGCTTGATTTTATAGAGCCACTTGGAAGTCACAACTGACTTCCCTTCTGGTTTCGGAACCACCTCCCATACACCATTCTTCATGATGGAATTGTACTCTTCCATCATGTCATCTCTCCAAACCTGATGTGTGGATGCCTCCTCGTAAATAGTAGGCTCGTACTCACACAAGCTGGTCACCTGTGCCATGTAACTGGAAAATCTCTCTAGTGCCCTACTCTCTCTGACCTCCCTTCTGGGTGGTCCCACAGACTCCTCTGCTTCCTTCACAAGCCCCTTAAGGCAACTTGGCTTTCTCTTCTTGGAAGTAGCATCCTGTGGCAAACCCTCCTCTACATCCTCATCAGACGAATGTCTTTTTGAAGAAGTACTTGTTGTTTGAGATCCTGTACCTGGTGAACCTGAACCTGAACCATGTGTACTCGAATCGCATGAAGGTGAAACCTGTGAACCTGTCCTACTACCAGAAGTCCCTGTAGACTGTATCCCTGAAACTGATGAACCTATAACCTGTGACCCAGTCACTCCTAAGACCTGTGACACTGTGCCCTAATTCGCTGAACTCTGTGATCCTTTCACCTGTGGAGTAATCATCTACTACTGCTCCTCCTTTGACTCTCGAGACTTTCGAAAGGCTTGCTCCTCCTCAAATCTCACCTCCCTCCTCACCACAACTTTCCTCTGTGCAGGAAGGTATATACGGAAAGCCTTCGAATTCTCATCATAGCCAATAAAAATGCCTCTCTGTCCAGTAGCCTTCAACTTTGTCCTCTTCTAAGAAGGGACATGGGAATATGTAAGTCATCCAAAAATGTGGAAGTGGCCTTGTTATCACAGATCTTGTAGTTGCCCCATAGAGTGATCCTATACAGGATTGCAGAGGGGACAAGCAACCAAAGCCACGACCTACAAAACCCTAACCCCCAAAAGATGGATGTTTGTCACGTCGGTTATGATTTCCTTTGCTTTATGCCACTTAATGCCCAAGTGACAAAGGGGGAGATCCAAACCTATCCTGAAAGGACAGATCTACAGCTAATCACCAGATTAAACCAAAGATTGAGAATACGTAAGGTGAGAGCTAAAAACCCTAGATTTAAGGGATAAGCCACAAGTTATGGAGTGTTCGAGTACGGGTGTTTAGGAATGATAGAAATATTACTCGATTGAAGTGGATTAGTGACTTAAGGAATTAAGATCAGATCTAGGGTTGGTGTGTTTGTTCCAATGATCAAACTTAGGACCCTGGGGGATTTAAGCAAGAATATGGAAAATTCCTAGGACGAGGTTGATACAAAGAATTAAGGCCTTCAACACACCTACTTGGATATAAGATTCAAAAATACAAAGAAATCCAAGCAAAACCAGAAAAAATCACACAAGGAACTGACTGCCAAACTAAAAGGGGTGTTTATCTCTCTAAGGAGCAGTGCCTGGAGATGGGTAGATGGAGTCCAATGTTGACACTCAGGAGGGAGAGTAGGTTTTTTGGGATTGCTGACAAAACCCAGATCGCCAAATATGCAGATTCCCAATGTAAATCGATTCGATGATTTTTCCTAATTTCTAAGGAGGGTTTTTCAATGAAAATTGGTGATGGGCAATTCATGAAAAATAAAAAGTCAGAGAATTTATCTGGGACAATTTACTCTAACCCCCAAAAGATGGATGTTTGTCACGTCGGTTAGGATTTCCTTCGCTTTATGCCACTTAATGCCCAAGTGACAAAGGGGGAGACCCAAACCTATCCTGAAAGGACAGATCTACAACTAATCACCAGATTAAACCAAAGATTGAGAATACGTAAGGTGAGAGCTAAAAACCCTAGATTTAAGGGATAAGCCACAAGTTATGGAGTGTTCGAGTACGGGTGTTTAGGAATGATAGAAATATTACTCGATTGAAGTGGATTAGTGACTTAAGGAATTAAGATCAGATCTAGGGTTGGTGTGTTTGTTCCAATGATCAAACTCAAGACCCTGGGGGATTTAAGCAAGAATATGGAAAATTCCCAGGACGAGTTTGATACAAAGAATTAAGGCCTTCAACACACCTACTTGGATATAAGATTCAACAATACAAAGAAATCCAAGCAAAACCAGAAAAAATCACACAAGGAACTGACTGCCAGACTAAGAGGGGTGTTTATCTCTCTAAGGATCAGTGCCTAGAGATGGGTAGATGGAGTTCAATGCTGACGCCCAGGAGGGATAGGAGGCTTTTCAGGATGGCCGACAAAACCTAGATCACCAAATTTGTAGATTCCCAGTGCAAATCGATCCGGTGATTTTTCCTAATTTCTAATGGGGGGTTTTTAATGAAAATTGGTGATGGGCAATGCATGAAAATTCAAAAGTCAGAGAATTTACTTGGGAGACGTACCTGGATCATGTCATTGAGTTCCTGGATGATGAAGAATGTTGTTCTTTTGGTCAAATGAGAATTCTGAGCGAGATCTTGGTGGAGTTATGCTTCAGTCAATGACCCTAGCGCCTCCTTCGACCTGCCAAACCAAAGAAAATCAATTAGCAAGGAAATCGAACGAGATCTGAAGTATAAAGAAAGTACAGGAAGTAAGAAATCATGAAGAAATAATCACTCCCTGATACACAAAACCCGAGTGCCGGATCAGAGTGAGCCCCCCACCAGTGCGCCTTACCCAAGTGTGCCTCCTTCAACCTGCAGATGGATGGGTGCAAGAAAATATACAAGATCTATCTCAATTTAATCTCAGTGCAGAAGAATAACAATGCCAGTCATCGTCTCATTCATTCATCAAACAAGACACGAGAGTGTAATCCCAGAAAAAGCTCTTTATTTACTATTCTGGTGCCAGCGCTTATGCTTTACAATGGGGGGGGGGTCTCGTCTTTATATAGCTTTTGAGAGACGTAAACCCTAGCTCACTTTAACATATTATAACATCATCAATGGTGGAGATCAACTTTACACAGATCAATACATGGATCATATTGACTAGATCAAGGGGGGCGCACTTTTTCCCAATAACACCTTGTCTAAACCAAATAATAACATAATATAAGATATGATCATGATAATACATCAAAAGGGGGTCACTAGAAGCTTAATTCACCCTAGGCCCCATTACAACCTCATATCATAAGATATAACCATACAATATATCTTCTAGCCAAGTTGAGGGGCACCCCTTGGGGGACGTCCTCACTCAGCCAAAACTAAAATAATTCGGACCAAAATGCTGATTGAAATCGCTGAAGAACTATCCGGGGAGCCAAATTACATCATCTGATAAGTTTCCAAGCCATTTCCTTGACCCAACAGGCCAAATCGATTTTTTTTCAGTGAATTCCTTAGTTCATATTTTGGTGGGACATCCTCTGGAATTGAATAAAATCATCATAACTCTGTCCAGGCTGAGAACTGGGGCAAGCTGACTCTACTAGATGATCCGGAGACAGAGGATTGGTATAAGTGACTACTCATACCCCCTGGAACACTGCAATGCTCTAGGAAAAACAAAATCACTGCCATCTGTATAGATTTTGATCATTTGGCCAATAATAAAGTGATAATAATCAGTGATCATGAGATCTAGGGCCAAACTCTCAAAACTGAAACCACAGTATTGGTCCTTGGCATGTCTGGAACAAATATAGGCAATGTTGTTTTTTGAGTCACTTCCTTAGGAATCGTGTTTGACTTGGTCAACTGGGTTGACTAGGTCAAAGTACTTAAACTGGAGGTGAGATACTGTACCCGTATGATCCTGCATGCTTCCAAGGTAAGAAACGCTCCAATGGTGTATATCAAAACCAAACTTAAATCATGTTATTCAAAATCACGGCGACAACAATAGTAATAGTAAGTAAGATATACCTGTGCCTTTGAAAAGTCTCAGAACCTTCTGGAAGTTTGCTTGTTCATGCCATACTTAAGATATCCCTGTGCCTTTGAAAAGTCTCGGAACCTTCTGGAAGTTTGCTTGTTCATGCCATACTTACAAAGCTTAAATAGTGCGCTATTGTTGGGTGAGGATGGAAAACAAGGCTAAAGCAAAGAGAAATGACTTCTGACTGACTTTGACTATGTGATCTCTCCGAATGATAACCAGTACACTCAACCAAAGTGACATATGCATGGCAGATAGCAATAGGGGATGGTGGTGTCTCACAAGTGGATAAAGTACTTGGGTTTGTTTCCTTCAGGCTCTAACAACTTTTCCTTTTCATCATTTTCACAATACAGGTCAACCTCCAAAGGCAGGTGCCCTGGAAGCCTTTTGAGCTCCAGTATTGGCAAAGACATAACCTTTGTAGGCTAGTCTCACCCTGTTGTTGCCCTGTGGGGGCAAATGAGCCGAACACTATACAAAGAGTGAGTGCTCATCCTTTGACCATTGACCTTTTTTCAATACTTTCATATTTCACATAAGATAGTAGCCAGCCTACAAGAGTAGGTGGCTTGGAAATCCTTTGGGCCACAATAAATGACTAAGGCCTAGGCCCGCTGCCAATGAGCAATCCATAGCCCTGACGGGTTTGCCTCTCCTTGCTGCCCCTGTGGAGGGTAGATGAGATTTACATTATACAAAGAATGAGTGCTCAACCCCTTTGCCACTGACTGCTTTTTAAACATTTACTTTGCATCATTTAGATATAGCTTTTATGCGTTCCGATGCTTTAGTGTTGAGCAACACTCTTTGGAGTAACACTTGTTTTGAGGACTAAAGGAGAACTACCCGATGAACCCAACCACACTGGCCAAGCCACATACTTCATAGCCAAAGACACATAACAACATGGAGTCTATCATGCATAGGGGTCAAGATGGGAAAAAGATCTTCAATCTTACAATTCCCAATCAATCTAAGTCATGGGATAAAATTCAGCAATGGATGAACTGTATGGATGGGGACAAATGACATATGGAACCAACATAGCACCAAGGTTTACTATTTATACAAGCATGGCATGAGCAACAATCTTCACATCAAGTCCTTTGATTAATCTCAACACAAGTTCAAGCATAGGTCACCATGATCATCTTAACAAGACAAGCACAGGTGTTTGATATATATCACAGAGCAAAATCAAACTATAGAAGCATATACCTGATCTCACCATATATATCTGTCTCCATCTGATATGCCCCTCTGTAACTGTGTGTACCATATCTGATATGTTACTCTACTTAAATGAACTAGGTCATCACTGAAAGCATCTCAATGGACTAATGGATCTTAGTCTTGGCAAGGAAACTCTGCTGATCAAGGCTCTGTAATGGCTGTTGCTGTAATGATCCATGCTAAAACCCCATGTGAATGAAAAGCTCAGAAGAATAAAGAAATCAATCTGTACGCTGCATCATGGTAGCCCAGCTGCAAATGTATATGTGATAACATGCCTATCTTAGGCTTCTTCTCGGTGAACATCTCCTCAGGAGTTTTGCACCCAAAGGCATGGTGCAAACTCCTATTTTGTACAAAAACAACTGTTCTAGAGGCCTCTGCCCATAGGAAGAAAGGAAGACTTAAGTCACCTGGTTCGAATTCGTGTTCGAGTTCGACGACTTTGAAGTTCGTCTAAAATTTGGCAATGAAAATTTTGGTGATAAAATTCGGCATTAAATTCGAGAGACTAAAAAATTAAAAAAAGTAGTTTTAATATTTAACATTTTATAGTATTATGTTAATATTAATATTGGTTTTAATAATTTAGTGTTTAATTTGGTTTTAGTATACTACTATATATAATAAAATTAAGACGAGGAATAATATTAATTAAGCTTTTTTAATATTAATAATAATAAGATTATTAATATTTTATGTCTAACATCACAAGCAACAAATAAGTTTAATGATAAATAATAAATATTAACGTAAACATAAAATAGTTATTTTTTGTTTATATATGTTATATTTAGCGGCTTCAGATACATTCTTATTGCTCCGCACCTCACATGAAATGAAATGGCATAAAAAGAACTAATAGTTCCTGGATTAAGGTGAACCCCTTAGCCAAATGACTAAATTAAGAATGCAAAAACAAACCTAGGGCACCTTGCGAGAGGCGACTCCACTCACTGCCAACCGCCATTGGAGTCGGCCCGTCATTCACAGTTCAGTGTAATCGACCCGTCATTCACAACTCAATGGAATCGACCCCTGGGGAGTCTGCGATTGTCTTCTTTTGCGAGTCTGCTTGTGTCCTCTTTTCGAATTCACAGCAGCGAAGACCCTCTTCGTAGTGTGAAAAGATAGCCACGGATTTCACTCACACTGAAAGAATCGACCATTTCAATGCTTCACGACGGCTTTAGTGGAGAATACATGATGACTTCAATGGAGAATACAAGACTTCTTCACAATGGAGAATATATGGTGGCAAGTTTGGAATAAAATGCGCCGAACTTGAAGGAAAAATTCGGCTGACTAAAATATTCGCAGATTTTCGATTTTCAAGGGAAAAAAACAGCGAACTCAGTGACTTAGAGGACGACTTTGATAATGCAACATGGCTCTCGTTGCATCCACTATCAAACGGTTCTTCCTTTCAGCCACTTCAATTTGCTGTGGAGTGTAGGGAACTGTCAACTGCCTCCTGATTCCCTCATGTCTACAAAACTCATCATCATCGAATGCATGGGAAGTATACTCACCCCCATTATCTGATCTGAGCACCTTGATCTTCTTTCCTGTTTGGTTCTCCACAAGAGCTTTGAAATCTTGGAATCGAAGCAAGACCTCCTCGGACTTCTTGCTTCTCAGAAAGTAGATCTAGGTCTTCCTGGAAAAGTCATCAATGAATGTAATGTAATACTCAAAACCTGTCAATGAGGCAGAAGACATGGGACCACACAAGTTTGAATGAATCAAATCCAACACTCCCTCTGATATGCTATCACTGCTCGGAAAAGCAGTCTTGGTGTGCTTTCCCAAAGCACACCCTCTGCATACACCACTCTCCTCTGTGCTGAAATCTGGCAAACCTGTGGTCATGTCTCTCAACATCCTCAAAGCTGAATGTTGAAGGTGGGTCATCCTCATGTGCCAAACTCACACAACTCATTGCTATTCTAAGTGTGTGCCAGTGCATGACGTGGTTGGAAGAGAAGCTTGTACAGTTTCCCACATCTAACTCCAATCGCATATGAAGCAGATGGACCCTCTGCTTTGGGAAATATGTAAACTTTCCCATCTTTGACATAAACCCTAAGGCCTTTGTCCTCAATTGTGGAAACTGACACAAGATTCTTCTTTAGCCCAGGGACGTACAAGACAACACTCAGTGACATGGCTCCATGGACTCCCTGTAAAAGCGGACTGTCCCATGCCCAATTGCTCTCACCATTGTATCATCACCCAATAGAATCTCCAACTCCAAGCCTGTCTCTGAAATCTCGGTGAACATGTCTCGAACACCTGTGATGTGACTCGAAGCTCTACTATCAATGTACCATGTGGAGGAAGTAGTGGAAGCACTCAGTGAATGCCCAACGATCATGGAATGCTCCATCTGGTCTTCAATATCCCTGCTGGTGATGGATGATGCTCTCTCTATACAACCACTAGCAAAGAGAGAAAACTCTCTCTCGAATCTAGTAGCATACTCATCAATCTTTGCTAAAGCTGCTGTTTTCTGTTTCTTCTTCTTGTTTGGGCATTGTCCATCATAATGCCCAAACTTCTGACAAGCAAAGCATTTCACTTTGCTCATGTCCTTCTTCTCACCATCCTGTTGCTTAGTTCCAACCTTGGAACCCTTCTTGAACTTCTTCTTCTTCTCTTTCGTTGCTAATGCCACATTCTCCTCATCCTCTTTGCTGTGAGATGTACTTCCTTATACATATCCTTTGTGGGTCTCCTCATGTATGAAATCATCCCAAAAACGATCACATGAAAACATGTGCTCACGAGCAACCACTGACTCCACAAATACAGCCCATGGCTTCGTCACACCATTCAAGGCTGCACACACCAACTCGACACTCTCTATCACCTTTCCAATAGCTCTAAGCTCATCACGAACCTGTGTAATCTTGGTGAGGTAAGTGGTCATATCCTCACCCTTGTTCATCCGGATGCTCTTTAACTTCTCCCTTAATACCATTTTCCGATTTTCCTTGGAACTTTGGTAAAGGTTAGTTAAAGCAGTCCACATCTGATGAGCATGATCTTTACCTGATATATGTGGAATCACATGATCTTTTATTGCATCAAGAAGAATTCTTTTGGCTTGTTACCAACTAAGTTGCACTAAGTTGGATTTCTAAATGAGTCACCAAAGATGAACAATCACTTGTTCAATTTTCAAGTTCAGAAGTCTTTGCAGGCCTTCCTAGGCCCTTTTTAATTTTTTTTTTAACATGTTCATACCCCATGGGGAATTGTAATAAAATGAGTTAGCATGATGACTTTATGTAAAAGGTTTGGATTCTTAGGACTTATTTATTAATGCATTATTCCATGGTGTTTTTCCCTTGTTAATTATTTATTGTTTTTAAGCAATAAATAATTTTCGAGTTTTTCACCCAAACCTCCAAAGATGGAATAATTGCCTTATTAATTAAGCCTTAGGAGTTATTAAAACCTATGTGTCGATGTATATTACGATGCTAATCATTATTTTGAGTCATTATGAACATGTCCTAAGTCCCTCATAGTTTTTTTTAATTTCCAATATATATATATATATATATTTTGTTTTTTCTATTTTTATAGGCTTATTTTTATTAAGTTAATTGTAAAAATGTAAAAAGTCATAAAAGTGTGGCTAGGAGGTTGTTTTTGCTATGGGGGTGCTTGTTTTCTAACTAAGATCACCCACTTTCCTAAGTTTTCGAGTAATTATTTAACCCCAAAATTAATAATTACTCGAAAAACCCCAAAAGACCCAAAAAAATGATACGAGTTCCATGAACAAGTGGAGGGTGCTACAGTAGGTTGGGGCTGCTCTCCTAGTAATGAGTTGCTAGAGTAGGCTGGGGCTGCTCTCCTGTTGACTGCAAAACGTGCAAGTGAAAACCCTAGCTGGCTAGGTCGCCATGCTAGAGAAACCAAAAGAAACCTTAACCACGAGTTCTCTCTTCAACAACAATGAAGTGTATTTTCCAAGTCACAAAGGAAGGAGCAGTCCAAAGTGATGGTGTGAAGTGTGTGTCAAATGTTTTGTAAGTGATCTTTATTTATAGTCTTCCAAACATTTGAAATGGTCCACATAATTAAGAGTTGATATAAATCTTTTTCATCTTTGACCCTTTGACTTTAACCTTTTGTAGTACAATAGGTCTTCTTGTATTTTGACTTTAACCTCTTGGTCTTCCTCATGGACCAAGGCTTAGGGTTGGATGGACCTTCAAGTATTTTTGAGGTCAAAGCAAGTGGTCTTTAGGGTCCTTCAAGCACACTCAAAGTACAACTTCATAAATAGGGAGAATTACTAATGCTTTTAACTTGAACTCCTTGTGCCACCAAGATCAGTTATTAGGTGTCTCAACCAGGGGTAGCTAATCCCTAGAGAAGGTCACATAGCTCATAGATCAAGGAGAAGAGTGCATCACGTGCCCAGACCCGGTCTACGGCTTATGGTGATAAGTTATAACCTGATAACTGACCAGGTGCCTTAGCCCTAGGATGCATCAATTGACTCAATGTCAAATACTTGGTAACTGACCAAGCACCTCCATTCTCATGGAGAATGGCCCTCCACCCTAGGCTGAGTCCCCCAGTCCTAGACTGATTCAAATTCCTGTTAACTGACCAGGTGCCTCCATTCAGTGAATGGCCCTCAGCTCTAGGCTGAGTCCCCTAGTTCTAGACTGGTTCAAGTTCCTAGTAACTGACCAGGTGCCTCCATTCAAAGAATGGCTTTCAGCCCTAGGCTGAGTCCCCCAGTCCCAAACTGGTTCAAATTCCTGGTAACTGACCAGGTGCCTCCATTCAAATAATGGCTCTCAGCCCTAGGCTGAGTCCCCTAGTCCTAGAGTGGTTCAAGATCCTGGTAACTAACCAGGCGCCTCCATTCTCTAAGAGAATGGCTCTCGATGCTGCCTAGGAAAAATCAACTTGAACAAGTGTTTTTTTGGCTCCCAGGAGCACCAAGGGAGCGACCTGGGAGCGTTGATGGAGCAGTGCTCTTTGTTTTGGTAGGGATTGTTTTCCCCTCTAGGGAGCAAAGCATTGGGGGGTGGGGGTGTTCCCCTGCAACGTAAGACTTGACTATTAAGTATTGGTTGTCAGGCTTGACTTAGATTTCTTGACTCTATCAAAGAGACTCTTTAAGAACTTAAGAATGTTTGGGTCCCATAATTTGACTATGTACTTCAAAACTTATTCCAACTTTGACACTTGTCAACACCCAAATGGTCAACTTGTGTCATTACAATACTTATTCTAACTTCAAAACACACTCAAAACATTGAAGGAAAACAAACTTACACTTGGGAAGACAAACTGAAACTGATTGCAAAGGACTATTTCAAAATTTAGATCTACTTAGAACCAAACCTGTCAAACTCCCCCTTTTTTTTAAAATCACAAGCAGTATACCCCACTTGACTGAAAATAACAACAAGATTCACGACTGATCAACATACTCAAAAAGCCAGTGAAGCCAATTATCATATTATGTAATTGGTCAATTTTACAAGAGCAATTATAAAGATCAAAATCCAAGGTAACCAGTGATGCAAACAGTTGATCCATTGAATTTTTTTGAATTTCCTCACTGTCAAGCCACTTAATAAAGCTGCAGACTAATCCTAATAACATAATTGATCACTATTTGGTGAGAATGCAGAAAACCTAAGACTCTTTTATTTTGACTTGTGAAATCGACACTCCATTCATTGCTGAATTGGGTGGGTCAACATAACTCCCACAATCTAGGGAATGGTAAAAATAAAAAATCGGTATTGAAATAAAATCAGATTGAGAAACCAATACCAAATTAGCAGATTTCTCCCACTGCTCAGAAATAACAGTAGCTACTATCACCTTATAGTAGTGAGAAAAATCCGATGTTGCCTGACCTGAAAACTGTCCATGTTGCAATGATATTCAAGTTGGATTCTCATCCTGAATCAGTGTATTCATAGAAATGGAGAATAGGTTCTCTTGCTGATTCGTATCTTCATGACTGATTTGTTTCCCCTTTGTTGCAAATCTGCAACTATTGTTGAGAAGAATCAATAAATATATCATGCCCTAAACTCTACTCTTTTTTCTCATGGTTATCAGGGTCAATATTATAAATAGGATCATTGGAATGAACATTATAATTACGAGGCTCATAGGCTTCCTCATAACCCTCCTCTTTCTCATTAGATGAGGAATAAAAAATAGAAAGGATATTCCCGACATCCTCTTCATTAGATATACATGTAGAAATTTCTTGTTCTAGGGCAATTAATGCAACTCCAGAAATTTCACTCTAAGACCAGGATTCATCTTACTCATCTTGAAACAATTCTCAAGTGCAAAATCTGCAGTATATGAAGCAGAGAAAACCTTTCTAGGGTTCAAGCGCTTCTTCCAAGCAATCTAGGGATTCAAATCCAACAACCTCAAACAACTGAAGCAATAACCTCAACAAGGTCGGGCACCTCTCTCAGGTACACTTTAGTTGAAATACTAACTCTCTCGAGTCTCTTCAACAAAAGAGCGTGTCCATTGGATGTAGCTTGGGTGGTTGGGAGGAATGATTGTTACCCTCCCCACCCAGGTTCAATTCTCGTGAGTGACTTGTTGAGCTCCTAATGAGTATATTGTTGTACTAGCCTTGAGCCCTGAAAAATCTGGTTTACCCTGGGTACCATCCTCAAAATGAGGGGAAGTACCTGTCGGGTTTCCCCAGGACATATATTCAGTTGAAAAAACAAAAGAGTGATCTTAATTAAAATATCTCTCGTACCATGTAGAAATTTCTAGTTCTAGGGCAATTAACGCAACTTCAGAAAATTCACCTCTTTTGTAGAGGTTTCCCAGATCAAGTCAATATTTCAGTTCTAATAAACACCAATCCACTTGGCAATTCAAGAGATAAGATACCAAAACTTGTGCCACAGGTTTAAGCCCTCTAAGACAATCTTTATCATGAATAAGCCAGATTTGAAAATCACTTAAACAACAATAATTGCAACTGTAAATTCTGTCCTATTGTCTTCAATATCAATGTTAAACCCTTAACAATTTCAGCTTAAACTTATGCCAAATCAGTAAGACATATAAGTGCCGGAAATTACTGAACCATGAAGACAATACAGCTGAAATAACTGAAAACGAATTCTGTAATAAGACAATTTGGACAGCTGGTACAACCTTCCAAGTTCTTCAAAATCTTAGCTAGGGAAAAATAAAAAAAATCCTAGTTCCACCAAAGATACTCCAATAAGCTAGAGTCAAACTAGCAAGTCCTTCTTGGCCTCATTCAAGGCATCTCCTGACCTTCTCAACAAGTACAATTTAGGGATTTTATTCACAAACCTTAACTCCAATGTCTCCTAAGGGAAGAAACCCTAACCGTAGACTCCAAGAATGCTCAATAAACCCTAGTGTCTCAAGACAAGAGAGATAAATTACAAAGAAGAATGTGTGTGTGTGTGAGAGAGAGAGAGAGAGTAGTGTTCCTCCTACCTCTCTAAATCCAAGGTAGATTATTATTATTATTATTTTTAAATTTTTTTAATTCTGTCTTAGTTTGGCTTAAAAATGCATTTACAATCATAACATCTCTTTTTTTCTTCTCTGTTTGTACATTTGTAGCTGAATCAAGGCGGTTGTTGCTAGAAGCTGGGTTTAAACAATTAAGGGAACAAGATGAGTGGGATGTACAACCTGGTGGGCGCTACTTTTTTACTCGAAACATGTCTTGCATAATAGCTTTCGCTGTTGGAGAAAAGTGGGTTCTCTACACATTTGTCTATTAACTAACATCTTTGTTTGTAAAAAGTTGATTATGATTAAGTGGATGCGTGAAATTTCTGTGAATGATTATACATTTGTGGCTGCTCTTAATTATAGCTGTAGGAAAAGTTGCAAATATATTTGGCTATATATATAGGTCTATGTTTGTTGTTTCTAACTCCTATTGCACATGTTTAGGGTTGTGGCAATTCATGTATTATGCATGCCAAAGTTGAACCTGTAATATAATGGATTTGGTGAAGGGTGGCCAAAATTCTCATTCATGTAATTACTTTTGCTTAATAGCTTCCATAACCAGACCTTCTTAGCCCTGTTGTGCCATTTTGTGCATCTTAAACTCATGTTTTCGATGACATAGACACGAGTTTGTGTTATTACATGGCCATAAAATAGCCCTTGGTATGACCTATTGTGCACTACACTTTGATAAACTTAATAGTTTCCAGCTAAGTTACCAAGATATGGATACAGATCCGGTTCCGGATACGGTTCCACCAGATTTTTGAAAAGCCAGGATATGGATACGGCCAAGATACGTAAAGTACAAAAAATGTAATAATATTTTAAAAATTAAAAAAAAAACATATTTGAAGTTTATAGTCAAAACCACCCTTGAAATTTGAAATCATTAGATAATTTATCTATATATATATTTTAATTATTGAATTTATATAAATTTAAACCCTTGAAAATTGAAATAATTAGATAAGATAAGATAATTTTATTAATGTCCACTAATGACCACAAAGTAGGTCAACGGGACTGCTGGTTACAATGATGTTCATGCATGAAGGAGGACCAAACAGTCTCCTTTAAAAGAGATACAATACAAAATTAAGTAAAAAGAAGAAGTAAAGGTGTGCAATGCGAGAAGGGCTGAAACATGGAAGACATTTGTTTCAGACTCTGCACAGGGGCAAGAAGCTCAGGTGGATAGGAGCCGGGAGCAAGTACTCCTAACATCCGAGGCCGAAAGAGGAAAACTGAGGGAAGTTCAGTAGTGTCTGCTGTCCCGAACTGGAGCTGGTGGGCGTGGGGCATCCTCTGGGGTGATGTCTGGAGGGTCCTGGGCGCCTAGTGGAGGGAGGCCTGGTACGAGGCTACCGTTGCGATCTCGTGTGTCGAGGTCCATCAACCTTTGTTGATCTTGTAACTCGGTCAATATCTAGGTCAGTGGGTCTCTTCATGCCCCTGGAGGGTGGTAGCACGCTGAAAAATGTCGTGATCCTCTGCGTGGTATCTGGTCTAATGGGGGGCTAGAGGACTTGTGCTCAAAGCCTGAGAGTCTCCTGAACGTAAAGTGCTAGACATCTCTGATCAATTTACTTGAAGAAAGCTGCTAGAGTTTGGGCCCCCCTAAACAAGCAATAGAAGCGTCCTCTGATCTCATATTATATGGGACATCTGAAGATGAAATGCGAATCAGTTTCCACTTCCTGAAGATGACAGAGCTGACAAATCCTATCTGATCTATCAATCTTGTGGTCTGCCTCTACCTGGAGTCTGTGGGATCCAACTCTGAACTGTCTGAGGGAGATCCAGAGAGCGTGCATCTAGTGGCGAGTCGTGTACTGGGGTCGGACAATGAGCCCGTCTCTGATCTCCAAGAATTTTTCGGCATAGAAAGCCATCTTTGGATGCAACCCTCCCGGAGGATTGACTCAAGTAACCTGCACAAACTGTTTGTAAACATCCTCTCTGATGATCTTATTTAATTCCTGTCGGGTTGGTAAAAGGTGGCTAGGGGCATTCAGAGAGTACTGAAACGGGGGGAGACGGTCTAATTGGATCCCCACTGAAGCAAGAAGGATAGAGACTCCTGTGAGCCAACACTTGGCCCTACCTGAATGGGTGACGCAGGCAATGGTCTCGGCAGAGCAATAGGCTACATAAGGGTACATGTCTCGACCTTTTGCTGAATCGGCTAACCCTCGGATCCGATGCAGGAAAGAAACCAATTTGAAAACTGTCTCGAGACGAAAAGGCTGGGCCCCAAACTCAGCAAGGATGATGTGTTGCGGTACTGTTTGCTTACATTTGATGATACGTCGGAGAAGGAGGGTCTGGACTCTCTCAGCTAAGGCCCAATCCGACTCAAGTAGGGAGGGACCCCAGATTTCTAATCCATATAAAACAGTGGGGCGGATCAGGGTATTTAACAAGTCCATCTTGGATGTGATATCCTGAAAGTGGTGGCAAAAACATTGTCTCTCGAGAAGGGCTAGGGACTCGTACCCTTTGTTGATTCAGGGCTGAAGAGTTGGTTGTAGACTGAAGCGGGGACCCGAAAACTGTACTCCCAAATAAGTGTAAGTGCTGGTGATCTCGACCTCCTCCCCCTTAAATAAGAAATGGAAGTCCGAGGTTTTCTTAATCCCATTGAAGATCATGACCTTTGTTTTGCTCAAATTCATAGTTAGCTTCTGAAGATCATAGAACAGGGCTAAGGCATTAAGCTGTCTCTGCAGTCCTTCTGGGGAGGAAGATAAGAGTACTATATCGTCGGCAAAAAGTAGGATAGAGATCAAGACATGGTGGAGAAGCCACCCATCTGAATCCTGGGAATGCTCATGGAGGAAGGCCTCTAGCTCATCTATGTGGATTCCGAATAGGGTGGGAGAGAGTGGGAAACCTTGTTTCACCCTTATGGTGCTACTGATGAACTCAGACAAGCCATGTGCTGTACGAAGGCGGACACGAACAGACTCATAGAGGCGCATAATGGCTGTTAACAGAATTGTCGAGATGTCGATGTCTTTGAGTCGCTGCAATAAGTCTTCTCTTGGAACTGAGTCAAAAGCTTTCCGGAAGTCTACAAAACAACAATAGACTTTGGAGGACTGGTGACATGCTTCCTCAATCATGGCTCAGAGAGTAAAAATGTGGTCAATAGTCTGATGTGCTGGTCTGAACCCTGCCTAACCCCAGGCTCTAAGATTTCTCTGCTCAAAATCCCTGGAGAACTTCATATGGAGAACGGTGGCATATAACTTTGAGAATGTGTGGCCAACCATGATCGTACTGTAGTTGTTGGGATCAGACGTAGCTCCTGACTTGTGAATTGGGTAGATGATGTGGTGAGACCAGATTGGTGGAAATCCTTCATGCACCACGTGATTGAAGAGATCATCCAAGTAGCTAACCAAAACTCAGAGACCATGTTTAAAGAACTCTGCTTGGTACCCTTCCTCATCTGCTGATTTGCTGCTGCTCATCGCCCGGATGGCTTTCGTGACGTCGTTGTTGGTGAAGAGGTGGCAGGAGGAAGGGGGGGAATCAACTTGAATGTTGGCCTGGCCAAGAATGTCATAGAGGTTGGAGGCGTGGGTAAACATGGAAGCAAGGTCAAGATCGGGAGAGAGAGGGGTGCGTTGGGAGAGGATGGTATGCTTGAAGTGTTTGGGGGAATGGGCAAGGAGGGTTGAGAGTTCTCGTCTTCTCTGGGAGACAAAGTGTCGTTTCTTGCGACGAAGGAGGCGACGGTAGGACCTTTGGATGTCGGGGTAAGTAGAACGCGAGTGGAGGAAGGAATAACAGAGCTCTCGATGGAGGGGTTTGCATTCCTCATCGTACCACTTGTTCATGGGACAAGAGTCATAAATAATATAGAGAGTATACAATCAATAGTCATAAATACAATAAGAGAACCTAATGGGCCAAAGTCCTAGATCTCCATGCAGTTGCAACTGCTGCTCTTAGGAAATGCCCCACTTGTCTTCCCTAACTTTGAATCTCTGATCACTGCCTCTGCCAATCTCTGGAAGAAGTACTATCTCTCTAACCTCTGAAGAAGTGCTCCCTCTGCCCTTCTTCACTGCTATGCTTTGCTGGATGAAGACTAGACAACCTCAATTTTTGAATGACGCCCCCCCAGCTGTAGAAGTGTTCCCTCTGTCTCAGAGTTGTGCCCCTCTGTCTCTGCCTCAGTCAATCTTTGGATAAGTTCTCTGTGAGTCCTCAGTCTCTGAAGACAACCCCTCAGTCTCTCTTGCCCCTCTTTGCCTCAATACGTGTGCCTCTGCTCTCACACGGGTGATGTAGCTGGAGAAGTGTGCCCCTCTATCTTAGTAGCACGTCCCAGCTTCTCTGCTCCTCAATCTCTGAAGAAACCATGTGAGATAATCTCTCTCACCACAGGAATGAAGCGTCTCCCCTATCTCAGAAAAAATGTGCTCTCATTCTCTTAAGAATGAACCCTCTAGATCTCCCAGATGAATGCGCCCTCTAGCGCAACTGATTCGCTTAGCCCTCTTGATCACTTGAAAGTCACAAGCAACAACCACTTTTGTCTTTCAAAAGTCCTTTTATAATATTCTGGTGAGATTAGGGTTTAGAAATCCTAGTTTGACTTGCATGCACAAATTCACTTTAGTGTGTTAAAAATTGTGCATTAAAAACAGTGTAAACTGCATGCATGCACATGCATCATGCAACCTCATGCACATGCACATGCACACCTACCCTCATGCACATGCATCTCTCATGCATCATGCATCTCACTCATAAAAAACTAGTGCACCACTGCACTCCACACATCTGTCTGAAGAAGTCACTGAATCACTGCATGTCTTCAATCACTGAATCCATGGCACCTGCTGGAGTGCATCTCACACTCCACACTACTGCCTATACTGATGATGTACCTCCATGCTAGGCAGAACCACATGGAGAACATCTTGAGATACACCTCTATCTCCAATAGAAAAACCAACATTCAATGATTTTATTAAGATAAAATATGAGCTCCTGTCTCGGGATAATAACTTATTTGAGGAAGAATACAATACAACAAAATAGCCTAGTCTATCACACCTTAATATTTGTTCTTCGATCTTGTTGGTTGCTACTTTGTTGCTGCCCCTTGCTTCTTTCCTCGGACCCCACCCCTACACACTTAGATGAAAGTCTTTCTCCACCCAATACAATGAGATGTCACTGTCTCACTCTGTATGTCTTGTGTGTGTTTCCTCCTCTCCGTAGGCTTTCTTTTATAACATCTCAATGACCAAAACCCTAACTCTCAATTTCCAAAGTGATGGATGGCTGAGATTAGATCTCAAGCCTCACTTAAGATCAATGACTGTGACTTAATCTGAAGTTCACTTTTAGTCTTTAGCCAACATTAATTTAATTAATGTGCTTTTCCTAAGTTAGACTTAGGAAAGAGATACAAATGTCACTTACTCAATAAAGCAAGCACCTAGAGAGGTGTTTGGACAACTCTTGCATGCCTGACACCTAGCCTATGTAGAAGTACCTATTTGATGCTACAAACATCAACATGCCCTCTTAGCGAGGAAGGTACTTCTCGAAGAGCCACCTAGAATTGGTTCTCCCTTTGACCTTGGGGCCTGACACACTATTGCACACATCATCTTGCACACTAGCATCCCTCCAACCCTGCTGGTCAGGTGCTCCTTGTTCACTGGAACTCAGAATTGAGGACCCTATAGATCAGTGCCATGAAGTTTGAAAACTTCGTCAAAGGCCCGCTCTCCCTCAATGTGCTCCTAAGCCCCTTCTCCTGCTCTTGAGCATCCATCAATGACATCTTGTACCAAGTAGGTCTCTTGATAGAACTGGAAGGTTGAACTCCCTCTTCCCATCTTAAGGTTGACTCCCCACATTGGAAGTTTGTGAACTCTGCTTACTCTTCAGAGCCTTCTGCTCCTTGTCCCTTATAATTGACATCGATCCAAGATCCCCTTGGCTCCACCTACAAGTTTTCCCTATAACCTTTATACCTTGCCATCTCTGACACCAATGCTGACTGCTGTGTCAGTGCTAGCTCCCTCTGAATGCATGAACACTTGTCCATTATGAAACAAGACTGCTTAACCCTTGTCTTCTAGAGCTGCGATTGAGAGCAAATTCAACTTTAGCTTTGGGACATACAACACATTTTCCACTTCCAGAGAACCTACTTACTCCGATTGGAACTTGACTGTTCCAAGTCCCTCTACGCCACACTTGGCATCAAAGTTACCAGAACTGGACTGGAACTTGTAAAACCGGCCGGTTCGATTGGTTTTCACCCGTGGTCGGTCCGAATCAGAGAATAAACCCGAAAATGACCGATTCCGTATGGAACTGACCTTTTTTGCCAAAACCGACCAATTTCATATGGAATTGTACAATGGCGGATTTGAAGAAATTTTTTTAAATAGTAAAAAAAAAGTTAGTTAAGGGGTGAAGCTTCTAGATAACCCTAAACTCCTAACAAAGCTATAAAAGCAACCCCAACCCCCTATTTCTCTCACACTATTGATTTGAGTACTTTGAGTTTGTGAGCTGGGGGTCTTTGTTTCTTTTAGAGAGTTGATTGCAAGGTTGATTTGGAGAGGTTGCTACGTTGATTTGAAGTGCAGATTGAAGGACTAATATGGAGAGTTTATGGGTTGAATTTCTTGGGATCATTTGGAGAAGATTTGGAGCTCATTCATGGTTGATTCCAGGCTGATTTGGAGCTCATTCAAGGCTGATTTTCTGGGGCAGATTTGGAGGTGCTTATTCAAGGTATGTAAAATGTGCACTTACTCCTTAAAACCCTAGTGAATAGTCTTTTTAAAATTGTTGTTTTTTTCCTAGTAATTAAAAAAACATAGGGTTTTTATTTGCAGTATTTTATTTCTTACCATGGATCCTAAAGAGAAGAGGGATACTACATGGGTTCATTGTCAATTGGTTGATGGAAAAATGGTTTGTAATTATTGTCAAAAGGAGGTTGGTGGGGAGGTATACATAGGGTGAAATAACACTTAACACATGCAAGGGGGAATGTAATATTAAGCCTAAAAGTCTCCGAGGACCTAAAAGTTGAGATGCTTGGTTATCTTGAATCCTACAAAGCGAACAAAGCCAAGAGCATGTTATCACATATACATTTGCAGCTGGGCTACCATGATGCAGCATACAGATCTATCTCTTATTCTATTCCGAGCTATTTTCACATGGGGTTTTAGCATGGATCATTACAGCCTCAGCCATTTCGGAGCCTTGTTCAACAGATTTTCCTTGCCAAGACTGAGATTCATTAGTCCATTGAGATGCTTTCAGTGATGACCTAGTTCATTTGAGTAGAGTAGTAGATTAGATATTGTACATATAGTTACAGAGGGGCCCTATCAGATAGAGACAGGTGTATATGGTGAGTTCCGGTATATGTTTCCCTGGTTTGATTTTGCTCTATCATGTATATCAAACACCTAGGCTTGTCTTGTTAGGATGATCACGGTGACCTATTCTTATATATGTACTAATGCTTGAGCTTGTGCTAAGGCTAATCAAAGGACTTAATGTTGAAGACTGTTGCTCATGCCATGCTTATACAAATGATTAAACCTTAGTGTTGTGTTGGTCCCATATGTCATTTGTCCCCATCCATCCAGTTCATCCTTTGTTTGAATTTTATCCTATGACTTAGATTGATTGAGACTTGTGAGATTGAAGATCTTTTCCCCATCTTGACCCCTGTGCATGATAGACTCCATGTTGTTATGTGTCTTTTGCTATGAAGTATGTGGCTTGGCCAGTGTGGTTGGGTTCACCGGGTAGTTCTCCTTTAGTCCTCAAAACAAGTGTTCCTCCAAACAGTGTTGCTAAACACTAAAGCATCCGAATGCATAAAAGCTATATCTAAATGATGCAAAGAAAATGTTTAAAAGGTGGTCAGTGGCCAAGGGGTTGAGTCGGGGCTGTGGACCGCTCGCTGGCAGTGGGGCTAGGCCTTAGTCATTTACTGGAGCCCAAAAGGATTTCTAGGGCACCTGTTCTTATAGGCTGGCTACTATCTTATGTGAAAACAGAAGTTATTGAAAAAGATCAACGATCAAAGGATGATCACTCACTCTTTGTATAGTGTTCGAGTCATTTTCCTCCACAGGGTAACAGGGTGAGACTAACCTGCAAAGGCTATGTCTTTGTCAATACTGGAGCCCTGAAGGCTTCTAGGGCACCTGCCTTTGAAGGTTGACTTGTATAGTAAAGTAATGAAAAGGAAAACTTGCTAGAGTCTGAAGGAAACAAGCCCAAGTACTTCATCCATTTGTAAGACACCGCCATTCCCTGTTATTATCTGTCATGCATATGCCTTTTTGGTTGAGTGTATCAGTTATCATTCATAGAGATCACATAGTCAAAGTTAGTCAGAAGTCATTCCCCTTTTCCTTAGCCTTGTTTTCCATCCTCACTCAACTTTAGCACACTGTTTAAATTTTGTAAGTATCGCGTGCACAACAAACTTCTAGAAGGTTTCAAGATTTTTCAAAGGCACAATTATATCTTACTTACTATTATTATTGTTGTCACCACAATTATGAATAACATGTTTTAAGTTGGGTTTTGATATACACCATTGGAGCATTTCTTACCTTGGATACATGCAGGTTCATATTGGTACAGTATCTCACCTCCAGTTTGAGTACTTTGACCTGGTTAACCCAGTTGACCAAGTCAAACACGGTTCCCAAGGCAATGACTCAAAAAACAACATTGCATATATTTGTTCCAGACATGCCCAGGACCAATATCGCGGTTTCAGTTTTGAGAGTTTAGCCCCATATCTCATGATTAGTGATTATTATCACTTTATTATGGGCCAATTGATCAAATTTTATTACAGAGAGCATTGATTTTGGTTCTACTAGAGCATTGCAGTGTTCTAGGGGGTATGAGTAGTCACTTATACCATTCTTCTATGTCTCCAGATCATCCAGTCAGTCAATTTGCCCTAGTTCTTAGCCTGGATAGACTTATGATGATGTTATTATTTTTCTAGAGGATGTACCACTAAAAATGAACTAGGAAATTCACTGAAAAAATTGATTTGGCATGTTGGGTCAAGGAAATGGCAAGGGATTTTCCCCAGATGATTTATTATGGCTCTCTGGACACTTCTACACTAGTTTCATCCATTTTCATGCCCCAGATTAGGGAGGACGTCCCCCATAGGGCGAAATTTGTCAAAATGGCCAAAATAAAAGTGTGTAAATAAAGTTGTATCTTTAGAAATATGTATGGGGGACCCCATAATGACCCCCCATGTCTCCTAAGTGTCAAACTTGCAAAAATAATGATTTATCTTGTTATAAAAATGGGCTTTATGAGGTAATTCGCCCCCACTCTTGACTTAGTCATATTGATCCATGTATTGATCCCTGTAAAAGTGATCTCCACCATTGATGATGTTTTAATATCAACCGGTGGATGAAAAAGTAAGTTAGGGTTTGTCTCTTGAAAGTTATATAAAGAAGAGACCCCCCTCATTGTATCCCATCGGGAAATTTTGCACTCTTGGTTCTGGATATTTGAATAAAGAGATTTTTGCAGAAATTCTTAGATTTTCTTTGTGGGATGTTCTTGTCTATGATTGGAAAGTTTATCTTGCTTAGCATTTGAAATATTTTTCCGGGTATCGAATATTTTTTGGAAGATAGTGTTTGCATGCAGGAGGGTGTTTTCTCTTGAGGCGTTTTTGTGGATCTCCCAACTCGTTTCTCTTGAAGACATTTTCATAACCAGAGGGTTTTTCAATAGTATCTTTGATATGCACTCTGATTTTCTTCCATTTCCAGTGTCCTTTTCATGCATAGCAAATCTCACTTTCAGTAGTTTGACTGTGCAGGGAAGAGGGGCATGCTACCTCACTTGCGCAAATCGTTTCAACTTGGTACTTCGTCAAAATTGCTTCATTTTAAAACCCTCGATTTTTAGATTTATAGGATCTGGTTTGCGGCTGGATTTAAAACTTAAAACAGACCTTAGAAATAAATTATAACCCCTTAGTTTAAATTTTCATGATCATCGGACTCCATTTGCCCATCAAACACGCTGGTCATTCCTCTAGGGGAGACGCCCTCCTTGAGGGAAGTGGGAATTTTTTCATTCCGCAAATTGGCTATTTCTAGTTTTACCTCTAATCGCATTATCTTACACCTAGCAATAAATTTGAGTGTCTAATTTTGTCCAATTTCACCATTTACTCTAGTTTCCAATTTTCATACTCAAAACCCTAGGGTAAATTGGGGCTTTTCACATAGACACTCGTTTTCTCTTAGTAATTGTGCCAAACATTAATTAACTATCCTGCTAAGAGATATAGTCAAGTTTCCTTGGATTATTTATTTGCATTCCTTATTTTTAGGGTAATCTCGGTTATAGGGACGCCCCCTAGGCTTAGTATCTGCATCGAGTCTGAAGTACCGATATCCTTGACTGGTGTGACATCTGAGTTCTTTCAGAGGTCTTGGATATTGTAGGTCACGAATGTAGTTGCCTTTCCCCTCTGCCATCCTGGATAGGATCATCTTACGAGGCAACTACAAGATTTGTGATAACAGAACAAAAAGATGCAAAAAGAGACAGGGAGAAGTACAAGTTTAGTTCAAATTGAAAGTGATCTTTATGAGAAAGTCCAGGTATACATAGGCTCAAATAACACTTAGCACATGCAAGGGGGAATGTAAAATTAAGCCTAAAAGTCTCTGAGGACCTAAAAGCTGAGATGCTTGGTTATCTTGAATCCGACCAAGAGGACAAAGCCAAGAATAAAAAGATGCAAAAAAACACAAGGAGAAGTACAAGTTCAATTCAAATTGAAAGTGATCTTCATGAGAAAATCCCTAGTTTTGAAGGATCCTCTAGTTTCCCCTATGCATGATCCGTATACCAATCATAGCCAAAAAAACCATCATAGGGAAGAACTTGTTGGTGGCAGTACATCCAATGTGTAAAGGCCCCATGGTAACCTTCCCTCATTCTTTGTACCTTGCACTATCCATGGTGCTCATCCCAACATTGATGCCAAATGGAAGATGGAAAATGAGGATGATTGGGGATACATTGCTAGATGATGGTATGATGCAGACATACCTTTCATTGCTACAAGGTTTGTATATTATCAATTTATGTTGGATGCTATACCTTCATGTGGTCCCAGGCTTTAAGGGCCCTGGTTATGAGGATATTAGGAGGCCACTTTTACGAAATGAAGTGGAAAGAATACAAGAATACCTCATAGAGTTCAAGGAGTCATGGAGTAAAATAGGGTGCACAATCATCTTTGATGGATGGATTGATGGAAGATCCCGCACCATTTTGAATTTTCTAGTTGTTTGCCCCAAAGGAACTATGTTCTTTAGATCAATGGATGTTTCTTATCAAGTGAAGGATGCACAATTACTATTTAGTCTTTTAAATGAAGTAGTTGAGGAGGCAGGGGTGCAAAATGTTGTATAGCTTATTACATATAATGCGTCCAACTATGTTGCAGCTAGAAGGTTGTTAGAGGAAAACATCCCACCATTTGGTGGACTCCATGTGCAACCCATTGTTTGGATCCTATACTTGAGGATATTGGGAAAATTGAGTGGGTGAGAAAGTGTGGAACAAGCAAAATTTATAACAAGATACATTTACAACCACACATGGGTTTTGACTCTTATGAGAAAAAACACTGGTGGAAAATAGCTTGTTAAGCTATCACATGATTTGTGACGAATTTTCTTATTTGTAATCCTTGATTGAGCAAAAATCCAACTTGAGGAAGATGTTCTCTTGTGATGAGTGGAATGCATCTTAGTGGAGCAAGAAGGTTGAAGGAAAATACATTGTTGATAAAGTATATGAGAAAACATTTTGGAAAAAGGTGGAGGAGATGGTACTATTTACTATTTAGTCAACCTCTTGTGAAAGTCGTAAGAATGGTGGATGGTGATAAATCAACCATGGGTTTTATTTATGAGGCCATGGATTAGGCCAAGGAGGCAATCAAGGAAGCATATAGGGGTAAAAGACAAAAGTATCTTCCTCTGTGGAGAATCCTTGATTAAATATGGAACAAACAACTCCATTGGCCTTTACATGTTGTAGGCTATTACTTGAATCCAAGGTAAGTGATTTTAAAGTTTTTAAGTTATATTATAAAATTTTAATTGCAAAATTTTAGCCAAAGTTTCAAATTCATTGATGACATTTCTTTGTCTCGACTCTTGACTCTTCTAAAGGTACCATTACACAAAATATTTTGAAGCAGATATGGAGGTAAAAGAAGGATTATACAAATGCATTGAGCACATGGTCTCTGATCCCAGTAAACAAGATGAGATACACTACAAGCTCTTGCATTTCAATGAGAGTATTGGTATCTTTGGCATGGCTATGGCTATATGAAGCAGAGCAAAAGATCCACCAAGTAAGTAATTACATAGTCTTTAAATTATATTATTCATGGCAGGAATTGAGTCAATTTTTAAACTCATTTGCTAAATCTTCTGTCTTTACATGCAGCCTATTGGTGGCAGCAATTTGGCCCTGAATTGTAGAAGTTTGCAGTTCGGATATTGAGCCAAACATTCAGTGCTTTTGGGTGTGAACGCAATATGTTGGTGAACACACATCGTTTTGCTGCTGATTCATGGTTCAGTTTTCTGATGTGGGGCTGTTTATGTGTCCAGACTCCAGATCTCATCAAAATGTGGCTTAGTCGCTGCTCTTTATCCTCAGAACTGAATTTTATGCTGATTTAAGGCCTCTTTACTACTGATCTACCTCCAGAGACCGCCCAGATTTGCTGTCCAAAGCTTTGGCTTAAATTTTAGAGGTTCTAAAGTGCTCAGAGAGTCAGATGCTAGGAATCAGTTCAGATTGCCATAGATGATGCCCAGAATTAAGAAACAAGTCCCCTTGACAGCTGTTTCATGGTCAGAGTTGATAAGTCAGCTTGCTCACTGCTGTCTTATTGTTCAGAATGGAGATATAAGGCTGGATACTGTTGTTTCTGCCCACAACTGCTGTCATGAAGTGAAGCCATGCCCAGGAATGAAGACATTATCACTGTTCACTGCTTCTTCTAACTGTATTTATCTCCATTTCAATACCTTAGAACATCAATCATCATTCCAAGCACTCAACCAGGGCATCAACACATCATCAAATAATGTTTGGTGACCTGAAAATGGCCTCAAAATTTACCCCCTGGATACTCATGCAAATAGGAGGGTAATGGAAGGCATTGATGAGTCCAGGATGCATTTGAAACATGTCCCTTGTGGAACCATGGTTAAAGTTAATGAGAAACAGTGAAAGAATGCTAAACTGAGGCTTGAAGGTGCAGCATTGCCTGTCTACACGAAAGGATAAGGTTGCTATTGTTCTGGGAATCTGTTTTGTGCATAGCCAACAACAATATTCAATATTAATTTGTGACAAAGCAGATGAAACGCTTGCAGCACAGCAATGGTTGGTTATCGTATAGACTGGGAGTAGCCAGGTCATGAAAATCCATATCCTTGGTGCAGGGCATGAAGCTGTTGGAAAGCAACTGGGAACCAAGGGTCTGAGGTTCTGATGCCAATTGATACAGCTCAGGTGGAGCAAGATGGTGGACTTAACAGGAAATTCATGACAAAATAAAAACAAAACATAAACAGCTAGCTGAATGGGAGATAAGATAGGATAATTTTATTAATGTCCAACAAATGACCACAAGAGTAGGTCAATGGGATTGTGTGATACCATGATGCCAATACAAAGTGGAAGTGCTAAGGCAGTTCTTATAAAAAGCAAGAAGCAAGACTCTAACCTAGAAACCCAAAAGAGCTAACTCCACAGATGGTGAGCCGATCCAGAAGAAAAATGTACAAAGAGAGTTGATCCAAAGGAGAAATCTATAAAGAGAGTGGATCTGGAATCTGTGATACACAAATGGTGAATCTGTCATGGAGCACTGGAAGCATCTCTCCTGCCATCCGAGGGTGAGTGAAGGAATCTCAAAAGAGTACTCTGTCTGGAGGAAGAATTGGAAGAGGAGTTGTCATGACTCATAAGTAGCGTGCCGCTGCCTGGAGTGGGAAGCCTGCTGCTGTGTCCTGGATGAAGTCGTCCGGCTGCAGCAATGGGGCTGAGATCGAGTAGTTGTGGATTTCAGGAATAAATTGTATGTACATGAAAAAATTAGTATCCTTTATAGAGAAGGGAGTTGTCGTGGCTGGATGCCACCTTAGTAACAAAATGTAATCTTGTGACACACCTGACATGATTAAGATGGCACCAATAAGTCAGTTACATAACTGCTTTTATCAGTAAGTGCTGGAAAAAATTGTTTTACTAACAGATAAACAGGATTGCATCGAGGATGGGCACAGCTAAACAAGGGACAACACATAAAGTGCTCATCAAGAATGTAAACCCTGTAATTTTGGTCAATGGTTGTTATCTGCTATAATTTCATCCGTTATAACTTATTATATTATATTTCCACCTTTCTTCATTTATTGTCTTGTGCTCTACTCAAAATCTTTTAAGAGTGTCTACTAGATTTTATAATATTATGTATGTTTTGAAAAAGAATTATTTTCTTTTGTATTTTGTTTGGCTGTAGTCCTCTTGTTTGTCTTTTTATTTGGAACACTTTCTAGGCATATATTTGTTACCTAGTTTATCAGTTGATGTATTTGATAATGTTTTTTGTGTTCTATTGAATTCTCAAAAGAATGTTTCAGCAACTATGAGTTGCAATTTCTCCACAACAAATTTGTTTTTCATGCTTTTAACAGGCTATAATGTGGATCTTTTGGAACATTGAAGTTGCTAGATTATAGAATTGTTTAGAGTTCTTTTGGATAATTATTTCTAAATTGTATGGTTTTGCTTTACTGTGCAGGTATGTTGCAGGCAAGGGCTTTCATGTGATTGCAGCACATACAGATAGTCCCTGTCCAAAGCTAAAGCCAGTATCAGCAACATCTAAGCTGGGATTTTTGAGTGTGAATGTACAACCTTATGGAGCTGGTTTATGGCATACATGGTTTGATAGAGACTTGAGTGTGGCTGGACGAGCTATTTTAAAAACTGCTGATGGATCTCTTTCACACAAGCTTATTAAAGTTAAACGACCCATTCTACGCATACCAACGCTTGCGATTCATCTCGACAGGTTGCCAGTCGATTTCCATGCATAGGAAGTGCAACTTATGTGGGATGAGAATATTTGTAATATTTATGATTATTATGCATTATGCTTATTCATGTTCTTTTAATCATTTTACCTATCTTTAGCCACTCCTTTATATTGTAGAAATTTCAGATTTAGGGTAATTAATGCAAATCTGTAACCTTTCAATAGATGTTTTTGCGATCTAATCCCTTTCATCTTTAGGGATGATCTAAAATATATATTTACAACAACATACAGAAGCAAATACTTCATTTCATTTCAGCCCAAATTACTATGTAGCTCAAGAGAAAATATACCAAACAAATGTACTTCACTTGCAACAAGTTAGAGCCCTTAGGGCACACTTCATGCATATAACCGATATGAATAACTTTATTACAGCAGTAAATATTCTCCCCTTATCTTCAAGATATGTGTTAAGTCACTAAACAATTTCAGCCCTACGTTTTGTTGAATCAACTTGAACAACAAGTGCTGGAAATTACCCAATCAAGAAGACAATGCAAGTTGAAAATCAAACCTGCAAGTATGCAATTATTGGACAGCTGAAACAGTTCATTTATATATAAGAAATGAAGTAAATGTACATACTCATAGCTTATCACAAGTTGATATAATTTCAATCCCTTCAAACTCTAGCTATGGAAACCAAGAAAACCCTAGCCACTGACTTCTCGTAGTTATGGATCACTCTTGACCAAAGCTCATTACTATTTGACTTCAACAGGGGGTGACAGGTTGATGGAGCTTTGGGATGGCCTAGGTTCGTTGATGTTAGATTATTGCTTCATACTATGATGATGTTGATGATGCCCTAGCATATGGATCTTTATTATGTGGTTCAACTGTGGGATGTGGCCTCTTATGATTTTTGGCTTTTGATATGGATGATTTTATGAGGGTTTAATGGTACATTTCATTCACTTGTCCCATCAATCATCTGCTTAATGAGTTACGTGAGTTACCTTGTCTTTTGTCACTTGAATGAATTTTATGGATGATATGGTGACATGTGGAGCCTGTTCTTTCCTAGCACCATTGCTCATTTGACGATCTTCATGCTTATGGATGCCCTGCGTGTTAAGTTTTTAATGGTTCTACTAGATCTTTAAACATTTAGCATTATAACATCATAACCATATGCAATAGGATCACTGAAAGAAAGACAAGCACATCATGACAAGAGAACACAAAGATTTTTCCTTGGGGAAACCACAAGGGAGAAAACCCCGCAACTTCTTTAGTATAGACTCAGTCCCCAAGTACAATGCTAAACCAAGATAAGATGAATCCCAAACAATAAGAAGTCTTCCAAGTCTTCTACAACCCAGAACAATCTTCTTCTTAGTTGGTGTGAACCTCTTTCTCAAGTAGGAGTGAACTTGCTTCATGTGCAAATGAGGAATGCACCCTCCTTATTTATACTGATTTTCTGGCTAACTTTTAATTGACTGTGCCGACCTTACTGGGGCAGTTTTACCCTATTATCGGGCAGTTTTACCCTATGATTGGGCAGTTTTACCTAGTAACTAGGGCAATTTACCCAGTGACATCTGTGGGGCCAACATGACTATTTTCACTTCATTTCTTTTAGGGTTTTACATTATCAAATACAATATGAATATTTCCTAAAGGAAGTACATCAAAAATGTCTTCTGAAGCTACAATTCTTCAACACTCTCCCTTAACAAGGAAGGTATTCTTCTGTCACGATCATCATCACTGGATCTCGACATTGGACATCATCACTGGACATCATCACTGGTCATCATCACTGGACATCATCACTGTTACTGCAACTTGGTACTCAGGCCATTGACTTGTGACAACTCTCGAATCTATACATCATTAGAAGTTCATCATCCTCAACGATATCTACATCATCATCATCAGCAGCATACAACTGTTGGGACATCATCAAGCATCAATAGTATGAAATTGTTGAAACATTATCATCAACATCTTCAGTACAGAGCTGAAGTATCATCTTCATCACATCAACATAAAAATTGATACATCAACAACAACGATAGAACGAGGCTGGCTCATCAACATAAATCTGGAATAACATCAACAACTATATGTGACAGGTATAACAAGATCATCATTGACAACTCAAGGCTGAAGCAACATCCTCTATGGAAACAAAATGAGGTAGGTGCATCAACAACCAATATGATCCTTCCCTTCGGAATTACGGGATCATAGAAGATCCTTCATTTCGGAATTACGGGATCAAGTGCAACATGGGTGATCCTTCCTTTCAGAATTACGGGATCATGGACAATCCTTTTGTTCAGAGTTACAAGATTAAGTCTAACACTTTTATGGTGCTCAGAGGATCCTTCCTTTCAGAATTATAGGATCAAGTCTTTACGGAGCCACTGAAACTAATCACAGTTGACACATGTGCACAGGTACTCGGACGATCCTTCCTTTCGGAATTACGGGATCTAGACCACCAACCAACAGTTAGACGATCCTTCCATTTAGAATTACGGGATCAAGTCTAAAGATCAGCATTTAAAACGATCCTTCCTTTCAGAATTACGAGATCAAGTCTAAGGATGATCAATCCCAACTGAGCTACTTGTTGTGATCAAAATACCATAGTATCATCAACAGTACTCCCCCTTTTGAGGGAATTTCTTACGAACTACACCAAGCTTGTCTTGGAAGTGCTCAAACTTCACACGATACAGAGGCTTAGTCAACGCATCTGCAACCTGCTCATTTGTGCTCACATATTGGAGATTTACAACTCCCTTCTACACCATATCACGAATGTAGAAATATTGGATTTCTATGTGCTTCATCTTATCATGGAACACGAGGTTCTTTGTCATCTTCATGCAGCTTTGGTTATCACATAGAATCACGATGGCATCCACCTCTAGATCGAATGGACTTGATAACAACTTCCGATGCCATATGGATTCACAACTGGTGGAACAAGCTGCAATATATTCTGCTTCTGTAGTGTTGAGAGAAACACTGGACTGCTTTCCCGCTTAGCCATGAGATCATGGATGCCCCCAAACTGAAGCATCCACCTGAAGTGCTCTTTCTATCTGAGACACTTCTTGCCCAATCTGAATCTGTATAACCGTACAGTTTGAAGTCATGATCTCTAGTATAACTGAGACCATAGTCTACCGTACCTTTAAGGAACCTCATCACATGCTTTGCAGCTACAAGGTGAACACGTCTGGGCTCAACTAGATACTGACTCAAGGTGTTCACAACAAAGCATATATCTGGCCGGGTATTCGTTACATACATCAATGAACCAATAATCTATATGTATAGTATCACATTCACTAACTTTGACGAAGCATCAACCAACAACTTCAAATTTGTATCCATGGGTGTGGCCATGTCTTTACATTCAAACTTTTTCAGGATTTCCACTGCATACTTCCCTTGGTTAAGGGAGATTCCTTCTGGGCTCTGCCATACTTCAAGACCTGGAAAATAATGCATCAAACAAAGGTTTTTCAACTCAAATTCTATAGTAGGCCTCTTCTTTGTTTCTATTATGAGCTTCTCATCATCTCTCAGGAACAAATCATCTATCTTGTCGTACCAAGTCTTGGGTACCTGTCTCAAGCTTCACCACATATGCTTCCTCTTCGTGAGGGAAGACATCTGGTATCACTCTAAGCATAACCATAAAACATTGGGGAAAACAACCTTTGCCGTAGATGTCTCTCAGTCTATCTCTGCAATCTGTACTCCAGTCACTCCCTCTGAAGCGGAGCTTTCCTTCTCCCTCTGTAACTGAGCACTATCCTCCCTCTGCATCAGAACATTCAACACTAGAGTGACTGGTAGCCTTCTTTGTTGTTGATCTTCTGTGTATCCATCTATGACATCTCACAAGGTCACTGGATACCAAGATCTCGAATTCTGTTGCAAGTTCCTCTTGAACCCATCTATGATTATCTCATCTTCAACCTTGTCACAAAGGTTGATATCTCATCACTCTAGGTGGTCCTCAAGCTCATCATGTAACTGTCTGTCATGGGTGTCTTTTGAGCCCGTACAAAGTCTTCTTCAATCTGCACATGTGGTTCTCTGTTTAGAGAGTTTTGAATCCTGCAGGTTGCTCTATATACACTTCTACTTTGATTACAATATCAAGTGTCTTTGGTCACTAGAGCAATGTCTTGTCATAGTCGACTCTCTATGTCTTGAGAGAAACCTCACTTTGTACATCTGTAGTATGCTAGATTTTGTAAGTCTTCTTGAATGTCATAGCTAAGCCATCGTCACTTGTTCTTAGGAACAAGTTTCGTCATTCTTCTCTTGTAGGTGATTGTACACGATCCTTTCTACAAGTCAAATTTAGTTGCATGATTAGATACACTTCATAGTTTCCAAAACATATTATTAATGACAAAGACATAGGTCATGCAACTATCTTAGCCAATGCTTCAACACAACATTCATCTATATCTTGCATACATACAGTAACTTTCTAGATGCCTTCCATCTCTATCAGAACATATTTAAGCGCGTGCACTTCTCTCAATATGTTAGCAAAGGGGCTTCATTCTAGATGAGCAACAATGGAGTGTTGTGCGCTACCATAGGCCACTTACCCATCACATGCATATTAGTAGTATATTGTTCATTAATGCAAAGACTCTAACATGCTTGATCTAGGAACATAAGTGTGTACACAACTAAGCAACATTAATTAAACCCTTTAAGAAATAATTCAAATAACAATTCAAATACTTAGCTTTGATTGTTTGTTGGGTAGACTCCCTTTTGATCTATATGCTTCCTTGTCAGTTCTGAAGCTCGATCTTCTTCAATTTTTGATCTTCTGGAATTTGAAACGTCGACCTTGATCTTCATATCTTCTAGATGCATTAGATCCTCTTGGATCTCGTAGTTTGGAGAAGATCTCTTGGTATTCATATATGGACAATTCTTCATTTGTTTGTACCTTCGGATTCCAAATTGTAGGAGCTTCTCCTACCCCTTTTATGTAATACTGGAAGTCATCATGAGCTTCACCTTATGAGGTGACTACTTTTGGATTAAACTATATCACTTGAAGAATCTTCCCTTGCTCTCTCATCATCTTCGGCGGCATAAGCATGATATCTCTTATTCTTTCCTTTCTTTGCATGGTCTTTGCCTTTAGGACAATCTCTTGCAAAATGTCCTTTAAGTGAAACATCTAAATTGTGAGGAGTCCTTGAATTTTTTGTGCTTCTTTTGATAATGTTTTTCCTTCTTGGTCTTTCCCTTCTTGGCATGAACTATTAGGGCTTGAATATCATCTTCACCCATCTTCTCTTCTCTGGCTATCAACCGAGCTTCTTCTTGTGTGCATTCTTCCCATAGCCTATTGAACTTGGTTATCTTCCTCCTAGCTCATATTTCTTGAATGAAAGAATCCCACTCCCTTGGGAGACCATTCAAGGTGGTCATTTCCACCACGTCACCAATGGCTTCTAATTGTTCTTTGAATTGAGATACTCTTGTGAAGTATGACTGAATGGTTTCTTCCTTTTGAATCTTTACACTCTTGAGTTGATTTCTTAAAGTCATTCTTATGTTGATGTTCCTTCCTTCAAATAGACCGGACAATGCATCAAACATTTCCTTCAGGGTCTTCTTTGAAGACACTTGAGGGATCAAGTGGTCTTTGATGGAATCAGCTATGATCCTCTTAGCCTTGATCAAATTTTTCTTGTGCTTAGATTTGTCTTCATCTCCCTTTGGATCTGCAACCTCTCCTTTGACATAGTCTTCTAGGTCATGTTCTTTTAGAATGAGAAGCACTCTATACTTCCATGCTCGAAAGTTCTCAGCTCCTTCAAGCTTGTCCTCAAGCTTGGTATTGTTAGTCATCTTGATCAAAATGAGAATCTCAAATGAAAAAGGAGAGATTTGATCTTACCAATAAGAGTGCTTCAACTGGATGCTTGCTTCAATGCTTTTCTGGAAAACTGCTTCTTGTTGACCTAGGGTTTGACAGAAAAACCCTAATTTTTCAACTTTGGAATCTTGGAAAACTAATTTGAGAGAGAGATGCGCCTCCCCAAGGCAAGTTGAAAAATGTACTCTTTTTCCCAAATCTGCGGTTAGAACTGCAAAATAACTGATGCCCTAGTTTTCCTGGCAGTAGTGATAGGGCTCTGATACAAAAACTGTCCAAATCATGCTCCTCTAAAATAATCAGAACCCTGGCTTCCCAAACATTAAAGTTGGAAGCCCCTTCTAGCCTGTCTTCAGGCTTCACTAGAGACCGTTGACAAATCTGGACTGAGCTTTGAGTAACCTTCCAAGGACCCTGCATGAGCTCAAGTTTGCTGCAAAATTGAGTGACTTCATGCCCTAGGGATCTGATACGATGTTAAAATTAAGAGTATTCCAGATATGTAGATTTCATTTAAATTTTAATTACTGAATCATAGTTTCATCACAATGTATAAACTGTAATACATAAACTGAAGTACAGTAAATAACATTCACAATAACACAAGGAGAATTACCCTGGGAAAACCCTCTCAAACTCAAGGGAAAAAACCCAGTAAACGATTATTTTCTTATTTGCAAATGAATAAGCTAGGAGCAGATACAATAAATTCAGCTACACAAGCTTACAAACCGTGAGGATTTGCTGAAGAATACTAGTGGCTAGATCTGTCACATACCATGCTCTATGATCGAACTACTTCTTGAATATTGAACGTCTATCTAGGGAGTTCTTGGCTTGCTTGATCACTTGGACTCAAGTCTCCTTAACCTGCTGGATCAAATTCTTTAAAATCCTGCACTTTTCTGCAGATTAAAATCCTTACTGCCGAATTAGACTTTAGCTTGCGCAGGCTTGAGATCTTCTCCTTTTCAGAACGCTAAGATGTCAAAAAGGGCGCAATGATGATGGCCTCTCACTAGGAACTGAACGCTTGGAGAGATCTAGTCTCATTACCCCAAACTACTCACTTGAAAATTGATGCGTGTGGCTGTAGCAGAGGCACACGAACTGCAGAGATATAATCTTTGATGAATCCTTTTTATTATTGGCTTCTGCTTCTAGAAGATTTTGTCTCCATCACTATGTCATGGACTTATTATCCCTTTTTTGCTAGGCTGTCTATGACATGGACTTGTTATCCCTTTTTGCTAGGCTGTCTATGACATGGACTTATTATCCCTTTTTGCTCCCTTTTTGCTAAGCTGTTGCTGACATGGACTTATTATCTCTTTTTGCTAGGCTGTCATCATTTAGTTGATATTACAGTTTATTTTAGAGCATTCACTTTATGACTTATTAAGTCATATTAGGCTAGAAGCATTTTCTTTCTTTAAGCAAACACAAGTCCCGCATGGTAAACATGGTCACACGTGCCAATGCACTAGCTTATCACATATAACATCATTGGAATCTCACATATAAGATAAGATCATTTGTCTCAGGATGTGATCATCCAGCTCTCCACACATGGTTAAGTGCTAGAGTTACTTATCTAGGGGTGGCGAGTCCCTAGGCAAGATCTCATAGCTTATCCATCTCGATTGACCTAGGAGAACCTCACACACCACTTTTGCACAGTCTTGTCACAAATAAGACAGTCAAGCAACATATTTTGTCTTGTCTTTTGCTTTGACACATAAAACTCACAAGACTAAATTTCCTTGTTTTGGCTTTTGTCCTAACTCACAAAGCTTATCTCCATTTGCTTTGACTTTTGTCCAGACTCACAGGACTTTTCTCCAAGTCTCAAGTCAGCCTTGTTTGCACAAGGCAGTCTTGGAGAATGTCTCACGAGGCTGCAAACTTTAACAACCCCTGCAACCTACCTCATTGAAGAGGTTGGCAATGCGAGATACCAAAGAGTCCATATCATGCTTGGGAAATTCGCCTGTGAGGCCTTTCCTGTAAGCTGCTCTACCCAAACTCATGGCCTAGTAGATAAGATAAGATGACATGATTTTATTAATGTCCAACAAATGACCACAAGAGTAGCTCAATGTGACTGGTCATTGCACAGACTCCAGAATATGTATAAATGAAGCACAGACTTGTTTATCATAGTTATCTATCAGATAAACAATTGCGGAGGAAAGTATCTAAATACAGGGTAATCTGTAGAAGTGTTTTGGAAGGTCAATAAATAAGTTAGTTGGCATTTTTAGAGCTTATCCCGACCGATGATAGCTTTAGACTTGTATGTTGTAAGGAATATATGTCGAAGACAGTGATAACAGACGCAATCAATGCATGGTATTACTCGCTACAATAGTTGCAAAACCAAACTAACTTTCAGAGATGTACTATATAGTATAGACTGAACTAAATGTAAGTCTAGGTCAACTTACATCTATCAAAGAGAGTCACTCAAGGTTTGAAGGACATTTCAGGTATCTCAACTGCTGTAAAGTTGCAGATAAAGCATACCTGTTTGAGTTTTAGATCAGCACATGCCAAACACTAGAAGGTTTTATTTTTCTTAATTTACATTAGACAAGCTGTTTTGTAAGATCTGCAATTCCAAAATTATACGTTTGCAAACCATCAATATTTCTATCAGTAATTTCACTGTTTATTTTCATCCTTGTTATGGTGAAGCAACAATTTTGAAGATGAAGTGTGATTCTAGAATATTTATTCAGCGTTCAATCATTGTTTGAAATCTGAGTTCATAAATTATATACTCCCCATGTCTCAAAAGTTGTCTAAAGTGATTTCAAATTGTAAAAACGTCTACCCTTGTCAGTCTCTCACTGCACTGAGAGAAGCGAGGTGCTTACAACCCAGTATGGGGGAGACGTGTAATGTTATGTAACATAACGTACATAACGTTATTTACCAAAAATAAAAAGTAATAATTAATAAATTTTTATGTTGGCTCATAAAATAAAATATGAAAACCAAATAAAACTTAATGAAAAGATTCCATATTCGCTCATAAAATAAAATTTTAAAACCAAATAAAAAGTCATTAGAAAAATAACATCTCAAGAAATTGGATGCCTCTCGGTGTTTGATAGCTCTGCGTTTAGGATGGATCTATGCTAGTATGTATATTATCTAAATCTATTACTAATGAGCGCATTTCAATTTATAAAGATTTATGAAAATAAATAAATGCTAAACATGATTTCCTTTCCAGGAGAGAGGTTTTTGGTCATTACTAATTATATTTTTAGTTTATATCTCTAGATTGTTTGCATTGATTCTAAGCATAAGCAAACTTATATTGATCACTTTATTTTTTCACTCATTGTCTTAAGCATGGCCATTTCCTGCTCTAGCTTTTATGAAGTGTCAGATTTCTCAAATATCCTACCATTACAACCAGGCTTTTGACTTTCGTTTTTGTGGATGCAGATCAGTTAACACTGACGGTTTCAAACCAAATTTAGAAACTCATCTAATGCCAGTTCTAGCATCACAAATAAAAGCAGATATTTTCTCTGCATCTGACGAAAATGTTTTGCAACCTAATCCAAGAAAGTCACACCATCCTCTACTATTGCAGGTTTCTCTCTCTCATGAAACTTTTTGGTCAAATTAATAAACTTTTTTGAAAGGAAAGTGATCTAAAAAATGGAAGGAATAAGCAAGTGAACGAAAAAGGAAGGTCTTAGGTAAGTGAATGAAAGTAAGAGGGATATAAAAACCACAGGAATTATACATATATGAAAATGAAATCTTTTGTATATTGCCATTTCTACTTCTGAAGACTTCATATTGTGCATGTGTTGTAACAATATTCTCATATGCTTTGGGTCTTAGGTTTTGGCAGAGGAACTTGGCTGTGATGTTGAGGAAATAGCAGACTTTGAATTGAATGTTTGTGACACCCAACCTAGCTGCTTAGGGGGAGCACGGAATGAATTTATTTATTCCGGAAGACTTGACAATCTTGCTTCAAGTTTTTGTGCATTGAGAGCTCTTTTGGATACATGTAGTCCCTCAGCGGATCTATCGAATGAGTCCTGCATAAGGATGGTTGCCTTATTTGATAATGAAGAGGTACCCTATTCAACACTAAGTGGTAGTATTCTGGATTATTTTTGGATTTTAGGCTATCTGATTGTTTCTCACAGAATGAAGGCATCAGTTAGTCATGCGAATTGTATTCGTAGCTCTATGATTATCCTTCTCTTTCCTTGTGATGTTTGACTGATTGATCTCATTCACTGTATTTTTGATCTCGAATTAAGACTTGATTACCTCTGTGTACATGCGAAAAACAAATGATGAAAGATAGTACAGCACTTGCATTCTTTAATTTGTCTGATCTCTGTTATTCCTACATTGGATTATTTCAAGTGATTAACTTCTTTGTTTATGTCTCTGGAAGGAAATATGGTTGTAGCTAACCTCATTTTTTCAATTAAGAATTATTTCCCTTATTCACATCTCTGCAACGAGTTGTTCATGTGGGTATTGTAGAACTTCACCAGTTCAAGAAAATTCATCTCCTTGATAAGGAAAGCACAGGGAAGGGAACTGCAGTATAGAAAACCTTAGTCTCTGGGATTGAAACACTAGAAGGATAAAATATCTGATAGCTTGATTATAAGATGCAAGACAAGTATACCTGGCATCCTCAATCGCTAACAACTTGCAGTAGCTCCTTGATGGAGTACTTGTCCTTGAGATTGAACTTGTCATAGTTGTGAAAAATGACATGCTTGGAGTTGGGGGGGGGGGGTGACTCCTTTTAAGCCTGTGGAAACTTCTTGTCTAGGAATGGAATTGCAACACAGAAAGCCTTAGTCTCTAGGATTGAAACACAAGAAAGATTAAAAAATCTAATTGCTTGATTAAAAGGCGCAAAACAAGTCTACTTGGCATCCTCAATTGCTAACGACTTGCATTAGTTCATTGTTGGATCCTTGCCCTTGAGATTGAACTTGTCATAGCATGAAAAATGACACGCTTGAAGTTAGAGGGGTTGCCTCTCTCCAAGGCTGTGGAAACTTCTTGTCTACTAAGCATGACATACTATGACCACAAGCATTGTGTCGTAAAGCTTTACTAATTAGAAGTTAGAATTTGTAAACAACATAAAGAATCCAAAGTAGTCGTACCAAAGGCGAAGAGTTGATTTCACACAATATGTTCATTCCCTTTTCCTATGCCCTTGAGATTGAACTTGTCATAGCATGAAAAATGACATGCTTGAAGTTAGAGGGGTTGCCTCTCTCCAAGGCTGTGGAAACTTCTTGTCTACTAAGCATGACATACTATGACCGCAAGCATTGTGTTGTAAAGCTTAACTAATTAGAATTTGTAAACAACATAAAGAATCCATAGTCGTACCAAATGCAAAGAGTTGATTTCACACAATATGTTCATTCCCTTTTCCTATGCCCTTGATGTTGTGCATACAACCATGAACAATTACAACCTTAGAGAAGCTGTAATAAACAATTGATGTTTGTTATGAAATTGGTTGAGATATATCTGCAAATATGTAATAGAAGATTGAATAATGAATGATGGTTTACAATAAGTCTCATGACTCTGTATAAATACATTGGCTGGTCATGAGGCGAAGGGGTGTAATTCTTGGTGTTCCACTATTATTATTATTATGTTTGGTACATTGCCACCCCCTTGAGGTATGCTTCGTCCTCAAAATGTAGTAAATAGGATTCTCTACATCTAAGCATGTTTTCTTTGAGGCATCATCTTTATATGGCTGCAACGGTTTGACCTAGTTCACGATTAGAATGCTAATAAGGTTCCTTTGTGTGTGCATCATACCCTGAAGTTCTTTGATCTGGTTGTTTAATGTGAACCCTTGATGCTCCTCGGGTCTGTTACTTTCTTCCAACATTAAGGTTAGAAGTCTTGTTGATTTTTTGATTTTCTCTGCTATCATTGTTGCATATTCGTCTGTGTTTCTTTTCCCTTTCTTATTAGTTGAGTCACTTTTTCTGTGAGAGGAACTTTCAACCCCATATAAATTATAATTTTGTCCATGCCAGTTATATTCTGTGAATTGTTCTTCAAGGTTGGTGGTATGAGTGCCCACCTGTGTCAACCCTTCAGTGCCTAGTACCATATCCATATCATTGAGTGGTAAAGCATAGAACTCTGTTTGTAGTTCCAAATCTTGTATACCATATCCATATCATCGCGTGATAGAGCGTAGAAATCTGTTTGTAGTTCCAGATCTTGCATTTATATAGAGATTTAATGACATCATCCTAATCTTTGACCTTTTTCCCATCAAGGATTGGTTGAGTTCCTTGGTAGGATATACAAAAGGTTTAATTGCATGGAGAAGTTGATGTCTACACAGTTATGAGTGCTGCTGGGATCTACTAGTATCTTTTCATTCCTATTTGTTATGATTTTTTTAAGCTTTAGGGTCCAAGGTTGTAGTTTTCCCGTCATGGATGTAGACGAAACTTTAGGTATTCTTTTCTCTTTTCTTGACTATGGAGTCTTATCAGCATTTCTTAGGTGAGGTGAAATATATCTTGTAGTTGGTTCTTGTGATTTTTCTTTTTGAGTAATAGTTTCATTTTGGGACACTTTTTCTTCATTCATGTTCTATATTCCAAGAACCTAGAAAATGTAACACATGCAAGAGATACACAAAATAACATAATATGATATTATCAGTAACTGGTGCATGTATTACAATGTAGATCACCTTCTTATATTCCGATTTTCACTACACAAGTCATTTCCACTTATGAAAGTGGGATAAATTGCTTTATACATAAAGTGAACATTAGCCAACCTAATGTTGAAAATTTCATTTGCACGGGGCAATTAATGCAAATCTGAAAATTCACCTTATTCTAAGAAGGTTCATTGGCTCTTAACCCTAGAATTTTCAGTGTTGAGGACTGCTGTAAATTAATTTGTAACACAACAGTGGAACAATCACAATAATTCACTTCTAGTAGCCCTGAAATTTTTGCAATTCAAAAAGAAAAGATACCAATCATTCCAATGAGTTTCTAGCCCTCCATGGAAACTTCACATGCATAAACCAGATTTGCAAACTCTTCTTATACAACAAATATAACAACAAACACAACAAAAGATTCCTGTACTATTATCTTCAATTTTAGTGTTGTGTTAATTTTCTAGGCTTAGATATGGTTATCAGACTCAAATAATTTACTGCAATTATTATCTGAAAACACACTAAAACCCTAACTAATTACGCAGCAGAAATACTCAGGAAATCATCACACATTTGACACTTTGGATTTACTCTAGAAAGCCCCAACCAGGGAAAAACCAATAACAAATGATTTTATTATAAAAATCACGGGCTCCCGTCCTGGGATAAGGGCCCTCCTGAGGAATATACAAACATAGCAAGATAGCCTAGCCTATCACATGGCTGCTACCTTCTCTATTGCCACTTGCTCCATTAACATCTCAATGACCAAAATACCTTGGGCCAATACCATGGGTGACCAAATACCATGGGCCCTAAGTCACTCTTTAGTCGTTAGCCAACATTAAGTTAATAATATGGTTTTTTCTAAGTTTGACTTGGGAAAGAGATACAAAAGTCTCTTTCTCTTTCAAGCAATCTCCTAGAGAGGTGATCTGGATGACTCTTGCATGCTCGAAACTTGGCCTATGTAGAAGTACCTGTTTGATGCTACAAAAATCAACACTAAGTCTCTTAATATTTTTCTCTTAAGTGTGTCAAATCAACAAGACAATTAAGGGCTGGAAATAACCATCCGGATCCTAATAAGATAAAATGTTGAAATCAAATATGCAATGTACACAATCTGTGGATAGTTTGAAATTTCATATATATATATATATATATATATATATATATATATATATATATACTCAATGAATGANAATCCAACCACCAAAGATTCCCTAGCTAGGATTAGTCAACAAACCCTAGCTCCTCCAAGTGCAAGAATCCCTCCAACATTACCTCCAAGGAAAGGCATCCTCCTCTTCTTTCCCAAATACATGCAAGGGTATCCAAACTCTAATCTCTAGCCTCCAAGGGATGAAATCCTTACCTTAGAATCCGAGATGCTTTAAGAGACCAAGAAATCCTAGTACACAAGCGAGAGATATTAAATGTACAAAGAAGAATATCAAGAGGGAGAAATAATCCACCTCCTCATATGCTCCACTAGGGTTTCCTCATGAACCTTAGTGCATTACTAAGTGAGCACTCCAAAGAAGAGACGAAAATGAATATGTGATGTGATGTGTTGTACTTGTTTTGATTGGAAAGACTCTTTCCTTCCTCTATCTATATGAGAGGTAAGAGAGGTCAACAATATATTATAATGTAATGTCCCCAATTTCTTTGTGTTCTCTATCGCGGCAAGTGCAGGTGACTTGGAGTGTGTCCGTCTGATCAGAGAGATTAAATCAATTATTTAATGTTAATGAGCAAAAAACAACAACACTATAAATGACATTGAGTATTAATTTAATAAAAAAATGGGTTATGAAGTGACCTAGGGAAATATTATATCACCCAAGATGAAGAAAAGTATGACGGGTCTTCCAAATAAAGTAAGATGCCTCGGACACACTTCAGTTATGTGGCAATGCTGTGTGACATCATTGATGCAGATCTTTCCAGCTATGAAGAAGCAACCAAGAAGAAATGGAAGGAGACTATGATCAAAGAGTATCAGTTGATCATGGAGAATGATGTCTAGGATGCGGTTTTGAGACCTGAAGGGAAGTCCGTAGTGTCTTCCATGTGGACCTACAAGATCAAGCATGCAACAGATGGCATCATTGAGGAGTACAAAGCAAGGTTCGTGGTTTCTCTCAAAAAGAGGGAGTAGATTATGATGAGACGCTCTCCATTGACGAGACACACTTCTCTCCAGTGAAGTAGAAGTGCATATCAAGCAAAGAGCCACATGTACACAGAAGGCTCTATACGACCTTAGAAGGCACCCATGGGATAGCACATACAGTTACATGAAGAGCTTGAAGATCACCTAGAATGATGGAAATCTCAACCTTTGCTACAAGGTTGAAGATGGAAGCCTACAGAGGATGACAAGCTCACATATGGGTGTAAGAGGAACTTTCAACAAAGTTCGAAATAGAGGATCTTGGTATCTAGTGACCTTAAGAGATGACATAGATGGATACATAGAAGATCAGTAGCAGGGGAAGCTACCTGTGACTCCAGTACGGAATGTTCCGATACATAGAGTACAAAATGCAGAGGGAGGATGGTGCTCCGCTTCAGAGGGAGTGACTACAAAAGATCTTCGAGCATGAGAATCTTGACATGGTATGACAGGATGGACATTTTCCCGATGAGCTTAGGCTTTACCAAGAGTAAAGCAGACTCCAACCTTTACTTCAAGGTTGAAGGCAGAAGACCAATGATACTCCTACTATATGTAGATGACCCGTCTCTAATAGGTGGAGATGAACTCATTGCAGAAGTAGAGAGGAGGCTTGCCACTGAGTTCGAGATGAAAGACCTAGGGATGATACATTACTTCTTAGGCATGGAAGTGTGGCAGAGTGCGGATGGGATCTTCCTTGGTCAAGAAAAGTATGCCGTGGCGATTCTGAAGAGGTTCGGAATGCTGGGCTGTATGGCAATGGACACACCTATGGCATCGAACTTGAAGCTACTGTGTGATGCTTCATCAGAGTCGGTTTATGCCACAATGTATCGACAGATGATTGGTTCATTGATGTACCTAACGAACACAAGGCCAGGCATATGCCTTGTTGTGAACACCTTGAGCCAGTTCCTGATGGATTCGAGACATGTTCACCTGATTGCTGCAAAGCATGTATTCAGGAACCTGAAGGGTATAGTTGAGCATGGGCTCAAGCATGAAGCGAATCAGAAGATTGACCTACACAGTTATGTTGATTTGGATTGGACAGGCATTGCCACTGATAAGAAGAGCACTTCGGGATGCTGCTTTAGGTACGATCTCCTTTTTTTAGCAGGGAGCAGTACTGCGTGGTGCTGAGTACTGCCAAAGCACAGTAAATTGCAGCCTGTTCTGCTAGTTGTGAGTCCGTATGGCTTCGGAAGCTATTGTTTGATTTGTTTGATCTCGAGTTAGAGGTGACTTGTATCTTTTGGGACCACAAGAGTTGCGTGAAGTTGTCAGAGAATGTGGTGCTCCATGACAAGTCGAAGCATATTGAGATCAAGTATCACTATATCCGGGATATGGTTTAAAGAGGAGTAGTGAAGCTCTAGTATGTGGCAACTGACGAGCAAATAACCAATGTATTGACCATTCTGTTAGCTAGAGTGAAGTTCGAATACTTCAGAGAGAGGCTTGGTGTCATCCAGATCGATGGTCCCTAGAAAGAGGGAGTGACGAGTTCTCGCATGGTGGAAGACGCAAGTGGTCCTTGGGATGTAATGCACCTGGGGTGCTCCTGGCGTGCTCCCATTTTGGAGATAATGAAAGACTGGAAGACACAAATGCACTAGAGCAATATCTCACATGGTGGTAGACGTAGGTGGTCCTTGAGACGTAATGCACCTGGGGTGCTCCTGGTATGCTCCAACCCTGGAGATGAGGAGAAGTCCACCGATCACAAAGACACTTCGTGTGTGCCTAAATGATTCTCACATGGTGGTAGACGCAGGTGGTCCTTGGGATGTAATGCACATGGGGTGCTCCTGGCGTGCTCCTATGATGGTAGAACGTGGGCTGACCGTTGAGAGACGTAATGCACCTGGGGTGCTCCTAGGCGATTCTCGCATGGTGGAAGACACAGGTAATGCACCCAGGGTGCTCATGGCAATGCTCCCATGCTGGTAGAATGCAGGTGGTCTGTTGGACATGAGGTGTGCATCTGGGCTGCACTCTGTGTGTGAAGATAAGATAATCTGGATATGATGAGATGACAGTAGGAGACGCAAGTGATTTCTATGGCAATGTAATGTATGGTCCTGGGTTGTACCTACCTGATGACTTGCTCATGGATATGATGAAGACCTAGATTTAGGCTAGTCCTACACCCAGCATGAAACAGGGATGGATCTGTAGAAACTTCTTATGACAGATAGATTCGAAAGATGTCACTAGTCAATGGTCGACAAGATCAGAATTGATGCAGCAGTGATAATGATCCAGTGTTAATCCAGAAATGATGATACAACGATGATGATCCGAAGATGATGCTCCAACGATGATGATCCGAAGATGATGATCCAATGATGATGATCCAGTGATGTGTTAGACACAATTGCTCACTGAGAGGGGGGGGGGGTGAATCAGTCGGCCAACACTATTTACCAATTTCACTTCTTCAAATATTTAAATAGAGATCATCATATGTATACAGTCATGTTTATCAAAATTAATCAATCATATCAACCACACAGATCACAAAAGACACATCTGAGATAAGCTTTGAAAACTTTATTGTATCTAATTGATATGAGTTACAATGGAGGCCAAAACGTTCGGGTTTGCATCAACTTCAATTGACTGAGAAGCACCAACTTCTATGCCAAGACCCTGCTTGGTTTTTCTTAGCTCCAACTAAGAAGAAATGCAAGACCTCGCTTGCCTTCACATACTGTTCACTCTCATCAACTCTGTCATGTCACTTGTCAAATTGCTCGTTACTGTCATCAACTTGTCACTGCTGTATTCGTCATTGACTGCTATCAAGTCAACACAATTTATCATTTTTCATATCAACTGCTGCTCATTACCTCAGCTCATCAACCTGCTCAAACTGCTGCTAAAGACTCATGCCAAGTCATCACAAGAGTCTACCTATATCAATACTGCTCATGTCTTTTCATGCCAAGTCTTCAAGGATTATGGACTAGGACTGAGATCACTTCTTCACTGTGCATAAGAATCACTTCAAGACTGTTGATGTCAAGTAAGTCACTGTCATCAAAGTCATATCGCTGCCAACACCATGGTCAACTCAATAAACTGCTATCATCCTTCTTAGCCAATTTGAATAATAATGTTTGAGTGTATTCCTTCACATTATCATTTATTATGTCAAATTAAGTCATTGGTTATTGTAGAATACTTTTCCTTCAACTTTTGACAGCAACTGCAGATCATGAATACACTGTACAACTTGAATGCTTGACTATACTTTGTAGTTCAGATGCCTTTACATGCTGCTTAGCCTCTGATCAATATAAACTCCCGTGTATGCTGATTATTGGTCAATAGCCTGAGTTCTGAGTGGTGACCCAAATTTATTATGATCAATGGACAATAACCTGAGTAGCCCGAATTTGTGTTCACTGTGACCACTAAAATCAGTGCAAGGAACAGTCCAAAACTAGCCAAAATTCTGCTCTTAAAATCAGTCCAATGTGTAGTCAAAAGGGAGGCCAAAAATCAGTGCAATGTACAGTAAAAAGAAGACTGAAATCCTACCCCAGATCAGTCACAAAAAGAACCCTTAAACCATAACAAACTTGCTTCTGTACTTCGCTGCCTCAGTACTCCTATCAGGATTTTTTCATCCTCCACTGCGGCTGCCTCGGTGGTTATACCCGAAATTCAGAGCTCAGATTTCACTCACACCACTGCAAAAATGAGGGTTGGACTGCAATTTATTTTCATTTTCCATAAATTAATTTACTGGGCTGACTTGCATATATATTTATTTTTAAATTAATAATTAAAATCATGTCTGCTGGGCCGACTTCTTAGGCATTTTCAAATTTTATTTTAATTCTTTACACCTTTCAAATGAGCTCCAACTCCATCTATATTTCAATAGCCATCCTTCACAAAAGGAACCATTATCATCATCAACCGTATTCAGGAGTTTTAAGGACTCTTCCAAGACTGTCATATAATATTTAATCAAGTGTTTAACCAAGATCCTTTCCATGGACTTCAAGTGTATAGGCTTCTTTAACAAGTGTGTGCTCTTCAAGCACATCATCAAAGGGACAATTGTGTGTGTGAGCTCAAGAGTTCCATGTCAACATTGTGCATTCATGACAAAGCAAGGGCTCTTCCATGTCATTAGTCAACAATGGATCAAGGTCTTCAAACGCATGAGCTTCTTCAATCGTTTGAGGGCTTCTTCATCATATGTGTGGGCTTCTCAAGACATCCACATGAGCATGGGCTACCAGAACATCATCAAGGTACCTCCACTTAGCTTGTGGGCAATAGATCAACAAGCAACCATGTGTGTGGGCTTCATGACCCCATTAGGCCACAAATGACCACAAAATGGGTCATTTGAAGCACTTGGTGTTTCAATGCCCATATCAGGCCATGTCATCAACTTTTGTCACTCTTTTGTCTCCTTGTCACTCCTTTGTCATTAATGGGTGTCATCAATGACAACCTATGCTCAACAAACTCCCCCTTTGTCATTGATGGAAACCCTCATCAACAACTCTCCCCCTTTGACATTAATGACAAAGGGTCAAACACTTATCCATCAAAGACTTCAAGCTCCCCCTTTCATGTAGACTTCTTTATTTGCCGAGTTGTCTGCTCTTTCTGCTATGGTCTCCTGCGTGCTCCCCCTGAGACCATGGTAGGACCTCTTCTGAGTTGTTCTTTCCTTTGAACTGAACTTGGCTTTGATCTAGTTGACTTCTGCTGCAATAGAGCAAGGTTACTTCAAATCTGCATACAGTTATTACTTCTGGTTTACTCTAAAGGTACCAAAAGATCTTCAAGCTGGGTCAAATTTGTACCATAATTCTACATAAGAAAGTGACTAAAGGTTTCCTTCAGTTGTCTGAAATATGCTTCACAACTTCTAAACAATTCATTGAGCTGTCATTAATGGTTTGTGACCTCGAATCATGTTGAATTTTCAGCATTAGCATAAACTTTAAAAATTTGCAGATAAACATAAATAGATCAGCAGTGCAGTAAAAACACATTCATCACATCAGCACACATGGACACAATATTTTTCACTGGGGAAACCTGCAAAGGACAAAAACCCCAAAAGCATTAATAGCTCATCTTGTAAATGAGATGGCTTAAGAAATTCTTCAAAAAGTTCCTCAAATCCAGATCTGGATTTTGACCATAGTAACTGTAAAAATTCATCAGTAAAAATCAGACTGATAATTTTACCCACAATTTCTAGAATTACAGAAAATTACCAATTTAGGGCTTTCTCAGAAAAACTGAAATTTTCTCTCGCCTGCCTGAAAATATCAGACTGCTGAAAACTGCCCGAAAATATCAGATTGTCTGAAAACTGCCCAAAAATATCAGACTGCTGAAAACTGCTCAAAAATATCAGCCTGCTGAAAACTACCCGAAAATATCAGACGGCCTGAAAACTGCCCAAAAATATCAGACTGCTGAAAACTGCCCGAAAATATCAGACTCCTGAAAACCGCCCAAAAAATGCAATGCTGAAGATAACTATGCAAAAATGCTGAAGATGGACTTTGCTGATAAAACCCTAGCTGAGGGTTTGAACATAAGAGAGTCTTCTTCACCTGTGAGAGCAAAAGTGTGTGTAACAAATGAGAAGGCTTGATCTTCTTTTATAGCCTTTGTTCATCTGTAAGTGGACAGGATTAAGAAAAAATAAAAATAATAATATTTTTATTCTTTTCCTAATTTCACTTTCACTTTTACCAAAAAGGTACTTTTATTTTTTCCTTTGACTTTTATAAGAAGTGCTTCTTTAATAAAAATAATAATTTTTTTATTCTTTTCCTAATTTCACTTTCACTTTTACCAAAAAGATACTTTTATTTTTTCCTTTGACTTTTATAAGAAGTCCTTCTTTAATTTTGTTTTCCACCTGTGGTCCTTTTAGGTGGACAAGATTAGGAAAGATAAAAATAATAATATTTTTATTCTTTTCCTAATTTCACTTTCACTTTTACCAAAAAGGTACTTTCATTTTTTTTCTTTGACTTTTGACTTTGGCCTTTTACCAAGTGCCCCTGTGGTACTTTTATTTATTTCAAAAGTACATCATCATAAACCAAGAGAGTTATTAATGCTTTTATCTCACACACTGTGTGACACCTAGATCTGGTATTAGGGTAACTAAATTAAGGGTAGCTAATCCTTGGAGAAGCACACCAACCCCATAGATCAAGGGTCAAAGTGCCACACACATGCCCAGACCGACTCTAGGTCTTACAGTGTCTTCATTCTCCCAGAGAATGGCTACTCAGAACTAAGCTGAGTCTACCAGTCCCAGACTGGTCTACATCGTGGTCCCGGACCAGATGTCTACTCAACACAAGGTTGAGTCTACCCAGGGCAGATCAGGGTTTATATTATGGTCCCAGACCAGATATCTACCATTCAACAGAATGGTCACTCAACACTGGGTTGAGTCTTCATCGTGGTCTCGGACCAGGTGGTCCCATTGTCCGAAGAGAAGGGATCTCGATGCTGCTCAGAAAATCAACACTCCCTCTCAGCGAGAGAGGCATTCTCTGCCATACCAAGCTTGTCACGAAAGTACACGAACTTTGATGCTGTCAGAGGCTTGGTTAAGATATCTGCAATCTGTTCATCTATACGAATGTACTGCAACTTCAGAGCACCTCTTTGCACTAGGTCTCTGATGAAATGATACCTCATTTCAATGTGTTTCGATCTGTCATGAAACACTGGATTCTCTGAAAGCTTTATGCAACTCTGATTATAGCATTGGATGATCGTTGAGTCAAGCTTTCCCTCGAACAGATTAGATAACAACTTTCTGAGCCAAACTGCTTCCTTGCAGGCATCGCTTGCAGCAATATGCTCTGCCTCAGCTGTACTTTGAGCTATGGAACCCTGCTTCCTGCTGGACCAAGAGATCATTGCTGATCCCATACTGAAGTAATAACCAGAGGTACTTTTTCGGTCGACTGCACTGCTAGCCCAATCTGAATCTGAATATCCAGATAACAATACTTCACTGCTGGAAGTATACTTGAGTCCATAAATGATAGTCCCTCGCACATATCTGAGTACATGTTTGGCGGCTACCAAGTGTATGTGCTTCGGATCTGACATGAACTGACTTAGTGCATTCACTATGTAGCAGATGTCTAGTCTCGTATGCACGAGATACATCAGGGGACCAATGAGCTGTCTGTATAGAGTAGAGTCCACATTCTGTGAACTAGAGGCTGAGTCCCACAACTTTGTCAAGTTGGTAGTCATTGGTACGCTCATGAACTTGCAGTCCTGCATCCCAAATCTCTGCAAGATATCCACTGCATACTTTCCTTGTGTCAGGAAGATCTCACCTGGTTTTTTCCAGACTTCTAAGCCAAGGAAGTAATGCATAAATCCGAGATCTTTCATGTCGAATTCATAGGTAAGCTCCCTTTTACACTGGTCTATCAACTGTTTATCACTTGTAAGAAACAAGTCATCTACATATAGAACAAGTATCAAGACATGATTATGAACAATTTTAAAGTACAAGTTAGAATCAGCTGTACTTTTGGAGAACCCCAAGCTATGGAGAAATCCATCCATTCTGGCATACCAGACTCTCGTAGCCTGTTTTAGTCCATACAAGGCTTTTTTCAGTTTACATACATGGGTCTTCTTCCCATGAGTAACAAAGCCTTCAGGTTGTTCAATATAAATCTCTTCCTCAATCTTACCATTGAGAAAGACTGTCTTTACATTCATCTGATGTAACTTCCATTCGAATACTGCAGCAAGTGAGATGATGGTTCTAATGGTAGTGTACCTAGCAACAGGTGCAAATGTCTCGTCATAGTCAATGCCTTCTTTCTGAGTAAAGCCACGAGCTACGAATTTGGCTTTATACTTCTCCACACTGCCATCTGCAGCATGCTTGATCTTATAAAGCCATCTGGAAGTCACTACTGACTTTCCTGTAGGTCTGGGAACAACTTTCCAAACATCATTCTTCATGATTGACTTATACTCTTCAATCATGGCATCAACCCATCCCTGTTTACTTGCTGCTTCGTCGTACGATGAAGGTTCTGAAATGATAAGCTGACTCATAAGACTGGAGTACTTTTGTGGTCTTATGCTTTCTCTGAAAGTCCCTGGAGGAGCTTTATGCTTCTCGGCTTCTTGTACTGTTTCTCGGTACCAAGCAGGTCTCCTTTTGGAAGGAGGAACTTCAAGTAGTTCTTCTAGTGGACTTTCAATGTTCTCAGGAACATCTGGAGTTTGATCATCAAACTCTTCCTCCCTCTGAATTTTTGAATCTGGAAACTCAAGTGGAGCAACTGCATCTTCCGGTGAAAGCTCTAGTGTTTTACGAAACATCGCTTCCTCATGGAAGATCACATCTCTGCTGACCTCAATGTACCTCTGTCCAGGTATATATACTCGATAAGCCTTCGAGCAATCACTGTACCCAACAAATAAGCCTTTCTTACCGGAAGGTTCTAGCTTGGCCCTCTTTTCTTTTGGCACATGAACATACATAGGAGTGCCAAATATCCTCATGTGATCAACTGCAGGTTTCTTCTTGGTGAAGACTTCTTCTTTAGTCTTCTCACCTAAGATAGCATGAGGGCTTCTGTTCTGGATGTACACTGCAGTTCCGGTAGCTTCAGCCCATAAAGACAAAGGAAGATCTAGATCAGTGATCATGGCTTTAGCAGCCTCACAGATCGTTCTATTCTTCCTTTCTGCAACCCCATTATGCTGGGGGTTGTAAGGCACTGTTAGCTCTTTCTTGATTCCTACTTCTCGACAAAAATCATCAAACTCATTAGATTCATATTCACCTTCGTTATCTGATCTCAAGATACGGATGTACCTGCTAGTCTGATTTTCAATTAGTGTCTTGAACTCTTTGAACTTGTCAAAGGTTTCACTCTTGGCCTTGAGGAAGTAAATCCAAGACTTCCGAGAGTAGTCATCGATAAACAAGACATAATATAAACACCCACTCAAATGTTAGAATGGATAATTAATGTGTATTTCAAGTCTCATGTTCAGTACTTAAGCATTGGAAGCCATTTTACTCATTTTTATTGCATTGGGAGAAGATTTGGAGCATTTTCCCCAAGGGTCGAAATTGTTTCTTGGGAGTTGTTTTGGAAAGAGTCATAACAGCCTGTATAAACTGAACCATGATGCATATGAGACTTTGAAAAGGTCCCTTACACATACCCAAACTCTGTTCAGAAATTCAAGTGACTTTGGGATCGTTTGTGAAGCTATTTCTGGTAATTACCCAGGGGGAATTGGAGCCCCAATTTGCTAGTAAAGACTCTTGCTTTGAACAGAACATTAAAAAAGTTTACAGAAGTAATTGGGAGGTCAAAAAAATACATGAACATCATATTTAAGTTATATTATCAGTCATGTACCTTTAGAGAAAATTTGGAAGCATTTGGGTCAATTTGGAGGTCTAGACATCAAAACTAGTTAAGGTCAAAATTGGGGAAAAAGTGAAAAAATTGATCATTTAAAAAAAATTTCAAAAAGGGACATTACAAATGACTCATTTTGCCTCTGAGTTCAATATCAATTTCTGAATGCTCAGGGTTTATCTAGCATGTGCAAGATGAATGGCATCCTTCTGTTATCTTTTGACAGCTGTATAGAACTTCACTTATGCTTGATTTTTGGCTGCTCAGTGTTGGTTTTACTATACTCTTTAAGCTTCCATATGTCAAGGGTTTGAGACCCTTATAACCACGGGGTTTTTACAAATCAGGATTTGACACCCTCTTACTCCCATGCTTTATAAAATTCTATTAAAGATTCTTGGTGTTGATGTGTTGGTTTAATTAGGCTTCAAGTCTTCCTTCAAACTATGTCCAAAACAGTCCTCAAACACAACTCTTGAGCATGCTTCAAATTTGCATGAACATCCTTATAAACAAGGCCAAGAAAGTGTCCTTCAAATTTGTCCTTGACTGTCATACAGTTTGCCTTCAGCAAAATTCAGTCTATTCTAGAAGGATTCCCAAATCTGATCTTAAAGACAACTCCTACATGATCGACTCAGATTGCAAATTTGTATCACAATAATTCTCAAGGACCGTATGAACGTTTTGATGACCAAAAATCTTGGTTGCATCTATGATCCTGGGAGCTGTCCTTCTTGAAAGAGCCATCATGAACCCTATTTGGTTCATCACCAAGGCTTGGAAATGTCAACCTTTCTTCAATTGAAGATACTAATTCCATACTGGTATGATCTTCATTGTTAACACCTTTCGATTCTCAAGTGGGATACATTTAATAAGGCCACTGACTATACAAGAAGTCTGCATCAGGATGTTTCTGAACATTTCTTATAAGGCCCATTTGAAAGTCAATCCAAGCTATGAGAATTGGAAAATCTTTCCCCATAGTGTTTTTGTTTCTGATGACTTCTTAGCTTCCACTCTTTTTCAAATGTCTTAGATTGGTCTTGGGCATCATTTGCTTTGTGCTCTTGTTCTTCTTACCATACTGCTCCCCCTATCAACATCCCAACTGTAACCATACTCCTTGGACATGTTTTGCTTGGAGTAGTCATTATTTCCCTTGAGTCCATTCTCCAAACTACATGGACTCTAGCTGTGCTAAGGTCTTTGAGAGGCCTTAAGATTGGCTTGCCATATGGCAGCCATCTTTTGTGCACTGATCAACTTCATTCATATTCAACACAACATTCTTTTTCACCCATACCTGAGAGTGTCCTTGATTTTGAGCACATGTCTTTTGGGCTTCAATTCTTCCTGTATTATTCTTCTTCCTTTGTTCATTGACTTTCCTTGCTGGTGTGTATGAAGGACTTCTCATAGACTGTCTCCTTGGACTTGCACAGTCTTGTGCTTTATGACCAAACCCACTATAGTTGTAGCATCTCATGGTGTGGAAATTTGCAGCAATGTGACCAATATGGTTAGAAGTCCAGCATCTAACTGTGTTATTGGGACTTCCAACACTTCTTTCATGGAATGTACAATCCATAGCCTTGTGACCAAAATCATTACATGAATAGCAATAACCATTGAATCTATATTCATACCTGAATGCCTGGTTCCACTTTGAAGATATATCTTTTCTGAACTTGCTTTGAGGAGTGGGACTAACTCCTTGATGTTTTTCTGATATTTTGAGTTCTTCTTTATTCTGTGTAGGTACATGAGGAACAACATTGCTTTCATTTTTGGAGAATGAGGAGCTTGCCTCATACTTGCTAGGTGTCCATGTGTCTACTATTGACTTTTCTTTTCCCGAGTTGTAGCCAAGGCCAGACCTGTCAAATGGAGACCTTTGACAGTCCAAGATCTCATCCAAGATAGTTGTACTATTTTTGAACTTGATAGAAGCATCGATTTTCTGATTCTTCTTTTTAAGATCAACAACTTCCATTTCAAGCTTTTGGCAAGTCTTCTCTTTTTCATCCAACTGGTGTTTCAAGACTTCTACTCTTTTAGCTTCTTTCAAGCGAGTCTTCAAATCAATATTGTCATTTCTTGTTCCTTCAAGCTCTTTTGAGTCATCAGTAAACTCACCTTGATTGATAAGACTAATCTTTAGTCTTTCAACTTCATCTTCTAGCTCAACTTGTAAGCTTGTCTTTTTGAGATTGAGTTTCTTGAGCAGATCCACAGACTTCTCATGGTACTTCTCGAAGGACCCCAAAATCTTTCTTTTAAGTCTCAAATTGTATCTGAGATCAATGTTTGCTAAAAGGTGTGCTAAGGCATTTTTCTTAGCATCTTCAAGATCATTTTCAACATTATCACAATCACTGCTACTGTAATCAGAAAGATTCTTACCTTCATTGGTGTCTGATGCTTGCTCTTCCTTTTCTTCTTGCTTTTCATCTTCAGTAGACTTGATTTTTGCTTCAATCTTTGTGTTTTGGTTTCTTCTTTGATACTCACTTTCCAACTTGAGCCATAGGTCTTTGGCTGAAGTGTGTTCTCCTACACTCTCTTTGACAGAGCTTGAGAGTCCATCCATAAGAAACTTCAATGCAGTGACGTTGTCCTTCTTGGCATCCTTCTGTGCAGCTGACTTTGTCTTCTTGTTGGACTGAGCAGGTGGATTGACCACAATCTCCCATACACCAAATTTCTTCAAGTAAGCTTTCATCTTACTTCTCCATCCAAAGTAATCGGGCACATAAAGTACTGGAACTTCATCATTGTTGGGGGACTCTGCCTTTGCATCCATTGTGTGTCCACATATCTTCTTCAAGTTAGTTAGGCTTGTGGTGAAGGCCTGCTCTGATACCAATTGTTAGACACAATGGCACACTGAGAGGGGGGGGGGTGAATCAGTGGGTCAACACTATTTACCAATTTCACTTTTTCAAATATTTAAACAGAGATCATCATATGTATACAGTCAAGTTTATCAAAATTAATCAATCATATCAACCACCACATCACAAAAGACACATTTGAGATAAGCTTTGAAAAATTTATTATATCTAATTAATATGAGTTACAACGGAGGCCACAACCTTCGGGTTTGCATCAGCTTCAACTGACTGAGAAGCACCAACTTCTATGCCAAGACCTTGCTTGGTTTTTCTTAGTGCCAACTAAGAAGAAATGCAAGACCCAACTTGTCTTCACATACTGATCACCCTCATCAACTCAGTCATGTCACTTGTCAAATTGCTCATTACTGTCATCAACTTGTCACTGCTGTATTCGTCATTGACTGCTATCAAGTCAACTCAATTTATCATTTTCATATCAACCGCTGCTCATTATCTCAACTCATCAATCTGCTCAATCTGCTGCTAAAGACTCATGCCAAGTCATCACAAGAGTCTACCTATATCAATACTGCTCATGTCTTCTCATGCCAAGTCTTCAAGGATTTTGGATTTGGACTGAGATCTCTTCTCCACTGTGCATAAGATTCACTTCAAGACCATTGATATCAAGTAATTCACTGTCATCAAAGTCATATCGCTGCCCACACCATGGTCAACTCAATAAACTGCTATCATCCTTCTTAGCCAATTTGAATAATAATGTTTGAGTGTATTCCTTCACATTATCATTTATTATGTCAAATTAAGTCATTCGTTACTGTAGAATACTTTGCCTTCAACTTTTGACAACAACTGCAGATCATGAATACACTGTGCAACTTGAATGCTTGACTATACTTTGTAGTTCAGATGCCTTTACATGCTGCTCAGCCTTGGATCAATATCAACTCCAGTGTATGCTGATTATTGGTCAATAGCCTGAGTTCTGAGTGGTGACCCAAATTTATTATGATCAATGGACAATAACCTGAGTAGCCCGAATTTGTGCTGACTGTGGCCACTAAAATCAGTGCAAGGAACAGTCCAAAACTAGCCAAAATTCTGCTCTTAAAATCAGTCCAATGTGTAGTCAAATGGGAGGCCAAAAATTAGTGCAATGTACAGTAAAAAGAACACTAAAATCATATCCCAGTTCAGTCACAAAAAGAACCCTTAAACCATAACAAACTTGCTTCTGTACTTCGCTGCCTCAATACTCATATCAGGCTTTTTTCATCCTCCACTGCGGTTGCCTCAGTGGTTATACCCGAAATTCAGAGCTCAGATTTCACTCACACTACTTGCAAAAATGAGGGTGTTGGGCTGCTATTTATATACATTTTCCATAAATTAATTTACTGGGCCAACTTGCATATATATTTATTTTTAAATTAATAATTAGAATCATGTCTGCTGGGCTGACTTCTCAGGCATTTTCAAATTTTATTTTAATTCTTTACGCCTTTCAAATGAGCTCCAACTCCATCTATATTTCAATAGCCATCCTTCACAAAAGGAACCATTCATCATCAACTGTATTCAGGAGTTTTAAGGACTCTTCCAAGACTGTCATATAATTTTAATCAAGTGTTTAACCAAGATCCTTTCCATTGACTTCAAGTCTATAGGCTTCTTTAACAAATGCATGCTCTTCAAGCACATCATCAAAGGGACAATTGTGTGTGTGGGCTCAAGAGTTCCATGTCAACATTGTGCATTCATGACAAAGCAAGGGCTCTTCCATGTCATTAGTCAACAATGCGCCAAAGTCTTCAAATGCATGAGCTTCTTCAATTGTTTGAGGGCTTCTTCATCATATGCGTGGGCTTCTCAAGACATCCACATGAGCATGGGCTACCAGAACATCATCAAGGTACCTCCACTTAGCTTGTGGGAAATAGATCAACAAGCAACCATGTGTGTGGGCTTCATGACCCCATTAGGCCACAAATGACCACATAATGGGTCATTTGAAGCACTTGGTGTTTCAATGCCCATATCATGCCATGCCATCAACTTTTGTTACTCTTTTGTCTCCTTGTCACTCCTTTGTCATTAATGGGTGTCATCAATGACAACCTATGCTCAACATGATGTTGATCCAACAATGATGATCCAGAGATGATGATCCAATGATGATGACCAGAGACTGTGTCTAGTTGTGAAAACGATTGTGGCGAGAGAATACCTTCCTAGTTAAGAGGGAGTGTTGTTGTAAATGTAAGTTCGGATGATACTTTGTTGTATATTATTATTGTATTCTATTGTACCCCTGTTAGAGATGTTTTCCCTCCGTCCGGGATGTCATTATTATGTTTGGTCATTGAGGTAAAACTTCCATTGTAAGTCAGGGCAGTAGTCCCCTAAAGAAACAATATAAAATATATTTTGAAGTCTTCCTAGGTAGGTTGGCCCTAATTAGGTAACATGGCCGACCTAATTAGTTAAGTGAGTTGTTGCCGCCTAATTCACACTTTAAGATGCAGGAAAGTCACAACCTGCTATGTGTGTCCTTGGGGGCAAGTGAGAGCTGGGGACCACTGTCACCACAGTCCACAACTCCTCCGTTTAGGCAAGATCCCAACAGAGCCAAGGGGGGTAGTCCCTATGGGAAAACTAAGTTCCAGGTTTATTAATTAATCACTGATTAATTAAAGGGATCGTTTAAAAAAGAAAGAGGCTAAGACCTTATATAAACAAGACCAGTGCCTATTACAATGGAGTCTAAAGATAGATTGTGTCTTTATGAACTTTACAAATAAAATTTAGATTTTAATCTGCGATTAAACTATAGCTTCGGTGTTTAATAATGAAACATATGAATAAACAATATAATTGTAAACAGTAATGAAATAAAACAAATGTATGGACAATGAAACAGATTTACAAGATGGCAGAAAATTGTTATGAATGAAGATTATTGAACCAGTAGTAAATTTAAAGCACGAAAAGATTTTAAGCAATTAACATTCACCACATGATCATTTGCAGAATTGAAAGTAAAAAGATGCTACTGAGAAGTAAAGTGCTGGAAGTAAAATATTGTAGTGCAATATTGGAGTGAAAGAGCGCTTGAAATAGTAGAATGTTGTAGAACCGGTTTTGAATTGTCTCTTGGTTTATTTTAGTTGATTTTATTAAGGTTTTTCTTCTTGGATTTAAGTTTTAGAATCGGTGGTGTGACTACCCTGATCTAGAACTTCTCCAGCCAAAGAAGGACTGCTGTTGCGCTCAACAAAGTGGGAGCAAAGCCCACCCGTAGCTCACAGGTCAATCCCCAATGCCCCGGTGCTCAACAAGGAGGACGTCGAAGCGCCTAGAGACCGCCCGCGGTTTGCTACCCCTTCTAGCTTCCTGAGGTCACTGTTTTTAGTTGACAGAAAAAGGGCTAGATGGATGCCTATTAAACTAATACTTCCTTGTCCCCTGGTCGTATCTCGGAGTACCCCGGAGGGTGATAACCGAGTAGAGGAGCAGGATGTGGGAAGTTGTTGTTGGTAAGTTTTAAGGTTAAGTTTTATCTGGGTGATTAACATGCAAGGTTTATTTTAATGCGATCAACAAGATCAACCAAGTTGTATCCCTTATGGGAGGTGCCGGTATTTGATCTTGGACTTGTAAAATAAAATGTTTGATTGTGGTACAAGAAAAGAAAGTTATCTTAATTACCTAAGCCCCTACTTCCCCTGTTTTTCATATCCAACTTGAAGTCCCTAAAGGGAGATGACAAGCAGATAGAGGATACACAGGTTTGATAGGTTGTATGATTACTTTTAAATAGAAAATTAAAGTTGCATAAACTTGAAAGAAATACACAACTAACTACAGTAAACTCACTTCACAACAATCTTTGTGACAGAGATGATAATCTGTCACAAAGATAGGTGGGTAGCTGGAAATAGAACTAGTTATCTACCTTACTTCCTAATCTACTTACTTATAAATTACAAATGCCTTACAAGACTTTACAGAATACCCCAAGAGACTCTCGTTGGAGTTTACAATAAATTGGAAAAATATGAGAGAGAGGGTTGAGGGTTTGAACCCCTTTTGAAGCGGTGGAAGTTTGAAGAGATCCTGGGCCTATTCGGGCATTAAATCTCCTTCACTCATGCACAACCTGCCACAAACCAGCGAGCTATTCTTCGCTGGAAATCACAGAAAACACTAAAAAATTGTTGTTAAAAGATTAGTACAAAATTTACAAATTTACATAAAAAATTTTGAATGTGAAATATTGCAGAAATAAGAGATTTAAAGGGCTGGAAACTATTATGCAGACTGAATGGCTGACAAGTATTTATAACAGCTTTGAGCGCTTCGCGTTCTGATCTCAATTGCTTGATGTCAGACGAGGAATACCACGATTAAGCTCAAAGTGTAGATAAATATAGGCTGGAACTGATACAATTGCAATATTCAAAATAACTGTAAGAATCGGAGGAGAAATATCGAAGAAACTTAGTTGAACAGTGTTTAAACAGCAGAAATATAAGCCCTAACTAATATATAATAGGTTGGGGCCCTAAAACAAGGGTTATATTCACTAAACAGTGAATAAAACCCAGTTTTAAATAGGCTGAAAGTAAATGGCCGAATTTAAAAAAAATTGCCGGAATGATATTTGGAGAGATCTCCTTGCTTGGACAACCTACAAATAAATCTATGCTTGCAAAATTTGTGATCCTAGTGATGAATACCTAACAGTTCCTGCAAAATACTTTGTAAGAAATGTCAAATCATTCATAAGAAAGAATAAAAACACTTTTATTCTTTAATCTCTCCACAAAACACTTTGTGGAGAGCTAACTAGAAAAATACAATAAATGCAAACAAGACAAATACAAGGTTACCTTACAAAGATTCGGATCATGAAAGAGTTTGCAGCATAGTATCTCTCCAAAGAAATTTTTATTTAATGGCCCAACTTGGGCAAATCTTCAATACAAAGTATAGCAAGAGAATATGAGAGCAAGAAATTTCCGGCAACATAACAATAGCATCTGAGATCATGTTTAATGAGGGTGTGAGACCCTCATTAAATAGTTGAGACAATCCCCAACTTCTTGAAGGTAAATGGTTGAGATTAGATCTAGATCTAGGGTTTAATCCACACCACTAGATCTAGGTATTTGGCTTTCTATTCTTCTCCATTAATCTCCACCTTTAGATTAATTTTTAATCAAAGGCCATAAGCTTAATCCATGTCCAAGTATTATCCATCTTTATATCTAGGTCTTTGGCTAAATATTCACCATAGATCTTGCTTTGGAAAAATCATGGGCCCCAAGGTGGGCGCCCTCCTCTAAATATGGCGGAATCCTCCAAGTTTATCTTTGACTTCAAGAAAAACGTGGGCCCAAACTAGCTAGCGCCCATCATAAATATGCTAGCGTCCCTCTATTTTATTGTGGCGCCCCTTCTAAATACTTTAGCGCCCCTTTTAAATGGTGAAAAATTTCCAACTTTAGCTTGCGCCCTCTTTTAATGGCTAGCGCTCCATTAAAATGGCGCCTCCTCTAGATTTGCATGCGCTCTACTAAAATACAATGGCGCCCATTTAATGTATAGTGCACCTCCAAATTTGGATGTGCCTTCCTCCATTAAAACGTGGGCCCTCTCCATTGTAGCGTGGGTCCTCTCCATTTATAACGCCTCTACAATATAGCGCCCCTCCATTTAGTAGCGCCCATCTCCATTTTGACGTGGGCCCTCCAAATATTTGGTGGAGATTCATGGTAGCGCCCCCTTCAACATTGGCTAGCGCTCCTCTATATGATGCGCCTCCTCCAAATATAGCATGCGCCCTCCACAATATAGCGTGGGCCCTTCATAATATAGCGTGGGCCCTCCTCTATATATGGTGATTCCTCCAAAAGAATGCGCCCTCTCTATATTACATAGCGCTTCCATTAAAAGAATAGCGCCTCCTCTAAAAAGGGTGAGGGTTTAACTAGGATGTGGTTCCTCCTTTAGCCATTAGCGCCCCCACTATAAATGGTAGAGGTTTTTACAT
>LPNX010505864.1:628982-724747 GCA_001517045.1 Pseudotsuga menziesii
GTTTCCGGTTTCGCTGATAGTCTGTTGATTGCATTGAGGCCTTCTTTTTGTCCTTTGGCTAAGTCTTGCAATGCAGAGACCAAGCTGCGAAACTCCATCCAATCCTCCTCTTCTCCCGTTCCTTTTCCCCTATCTGAATGTATACCTGTTTGTTCCATGTCTGAATTGGTATCTTCTAGTTGAATATCTTCAAATTCTTCTGTGTATCTACTCTTCCTCCTCCTATAGGTTACAAAAGGATCTCCTTCTGTATTCATCTACTTTTCATCTCTTAAGCCCACAGCTGGCCAAGAAAACAGCTCTGATACCACTGTAATATCCCAAATCCCGATATTTTCTATTTCTAGGCAAAAAGGGTGATACAACTGGGCATGCAAACTGCTATGCAAAAATCCCTATTTTATAGGAAAAATTAGGGTTAGGGTTTGTGCGATTGAATGAACACTTACCACTGATAAGCCGGCTGGACTGCTCCGGAGAAAGTATGCAAGCACTGAGAGCTGGATCGGAGATGAACTGATCTCCTCTGCTTACGGTGAACCCCCAGCAGCAAGACGCCCAGTCAGAAAAGGATGACGCCCTCAGGGAAGGAGGTGTCCGATGGAGCTGCGGATTTGCGGGGCTGATAGCCTTTCTGTGCCGGAGAGAATGGCTGATACAAGAGTGATTTCTGAGTCCTCTAGGCAGGATAGCGACTTGCTTCTGAGAGACAGCTGCTCACGCCCCTGGAATCCCGAAACTGCTGATAACTGTTCCGGATGAGCACTGAGGGATCTGATAATCACCGAGTACCGGAGTATGATGCTGATGATGAGAACGGTGCCTGAGTTTCGGAAGGAAACTGAGATCTGAAGGCCCCGCAGCTGATTAGGGCTTTCTGGCCGAAAACCCCCCTTTTACGGCTGCACACGTGTCCCTGCAACGATCTATACTATATGCTAGATAACCGATGAATGAATGAAGAACAAGTGGTGAACCAGTATGGCTTACCTTGAATAAGACTAGGGCAGATGTTTCACTGCCGAAATCCTGTTAGCTGAAGACTCCGTCTCCAACCCCAACTGCTGTGCTGCTATCCAAGAGCTCCCAAAATAATCATAATAAAAAAGTGAAGTCTCCTCTTGCTTTCTCCTCTATTTATAAAGTTCAACTGCGTAAAACCTAATCTTTGACCTAATTAGGTCACTTTTTCTTCTAATTTGCTGTTGACTTGCATGCATGCGTATGGAGACTTAAAGAGTGCATGCATCATTAAATAATGTTTGGTTGGCATGCACGAAGGTGGCCTTTGGCCCTGGTGGCCCTTCTTGACCAAATGATGATGCCCTAGATCTTTTATGGATGGCATCAGTCCTCAGCTGATTCCCTAGCTGTCAGTAACCGCTCGAACCCACAGGAATCACATAGGTTAGCGGTTTTGGGCCTCAAGGCCTAATTGGAAGAGGACATTACATTTTCTTATCGAACTATGATTTGAGCTTCTTCCTGTGAGCATTCCTCCTACAGCTTACTGAAAGTGATTAACTTTCTTCTAGCACAAATTCCTTGAATAAAGGAGTCCCATGACCTAGGGAGACCATTCAAGGTTGTCATCACAACTTCTCCATTCTCTATGTCTTCTCCTACAGCTTCAAGTTGTTCCTTGATTTGAGAGACCCTTGTAAAGTATGACTGTATGGTCTCTGCATTCTGGATCTTTACATTCTTCAACTGATTTCGCAAGGTCATCTTCCGATTTATATTCTTTCCTTGAAATAGCTTGGTCAAGGAATCAAACATCTCTTTGGGTGTCTTTAAGGAAGACATGTGGTATAAAGTGATCCTTGATGGAATCAACAATAATCCTCTTGGCCTTGACCAAGTTCTTCTTGTTAACATTCCATATATGCTAAGCTAGATCATCAGTATTCAATTTCAATTTCATAACAAAAGCATATAAACAGGATCAATGAAAGAAATAGTATCACAAGATCAACATAGATTTATCCTGGGAAAACCCTAAAGGGAAAAACCCAGCAAAAGCTTCCTCAATATAGATCATCAAAAGATAAAAGGTAAAACCCTAGACTAATCCTTCTCCTCCTTGCACGTACTGCTTCTCTCTCTCTCTTATGCGTTACACAAATGAGTGTGAGTGTGTAGAAGTGAGAGGAGCCTCACTCCTATTTATATTCTTCCATTCACTTGACAATTCACTCAACAAGTCGGCCCCACTAGAATTGACTAGGCCGACTTCTCTAGGAGGACAAAAACAGTTTAATAATATATTAATTAGGGTGCTAATGACCCGACTTACAACGGAGGGGTTTTTCCCCATGACTCTCAGTGGTTCTCTCGATAGGAACATCGGGGTACAATAAAATACAAATGATTCTCCCGATAGGAACATCGGGGTAATAAGTAAATACACTTCAAAGTTACAATAATTCAACACTCCCCCTAAACAAGAAGGGTATTCTACAACAACAACGACATCAACAGTAGGAGAAGGAGAGAGAGCATCTTCAACATCATTAGGGTGATACATCTATAGATCATTGGAAGCTTTTTCAACGTCTGAGACATATAGTCTTCATCTTCAACTTCAGCGGCATCAACATCATCGTCAGTACTTTAGTCTTCATCAATCAGCAGCATCATCATCAAAAATACTTTGACCTTTCGATCATCAGCAACATCATCATCATCATCAGCATCACTTTGAGCAACAACATCATCACACTCTGATCTTCTGATCAGCAACATCATCATCATCAGCAACAGCCTGAGCAACATCATCATCACACTCTGATCTTTCGATCAACAACATCATCATCATCAACAACAACCTAAGCAACATCATCATCACACTCTGATCTTTCGATCAACAACATCATCATCATCACACTTTGATCTTTCGATCAACAACATCATCATCATCAGCAACAACCTGCAATCCACAATACGAAGACGAAAGTTTTCGAATCACTTTTGGACTTAAGTCCAGGGATGATACAATCCTGTCACATTCTCGACAACCGAAGTCACCAGATACAATTACGGGATAATCACTCCCTATCACTTTAAGACTAAGTCCATGGATGATACAATCCTACCACGTTCTCAAGTACCGAAGTCACCGGATCCGTTTTGAACATAAGTTCAAGGAGGATACAATCCTACCACGTTCTCGAGTACCGAAGTCACCGGATCTGTTCTGAACAAAAGTTCAAGGATGATACAATCCTACCACGTTCTCGAGTACCGAAGTCACTGGATCCGTTCTGAACAAAAGTTCAAGGATGATACAATCCCGCTTCATTCTCGAAGATTGAAGTCACCGGATCACTTTAGGGCAAGTGCCTAAGGATGATACAATCCCACTTCATTCTCGAAGACTGAAGTCACTGGATCACTTTAGGGAAAGTGCCCAGGGATGATACAATCCCACTTCAACATCACTGCTCCCCCTTTCGAGGAAGGTCTTTCCGGACAACACCAAGCTTGTCTCAAAAGTGTTCGAACTTTATCCGAGACAGAGGCTTCGTCAACATATCAACAACTTGCTCATCAGTACTCACATACTGGAGCTTTATGGCTCCCTTCTGTATCATATCTCGAATTTAGAAATACCAGATTTCTATGTGCTTCGATCTATCATGGAACATTGGGTTCTCCAACATCTTTATACAACTTTGGTTATCACATAGAATCATGGTGGTATCCAACTCTAGGTTGAATAAACCTGACAAGAGTTTCCGAAGCCATATGGCTTCACAACTAGCAGAGCAAGTTATTATATATTCCGCTTCAGTCGTGCTAAGAACAACACTGGACTGTTTCCTGCTAAACCATGAAATCATAACAGACCCCAGACTATAACATCCACCTGATATGCTTCTTCTGTCTGAGACACTTCCAGCCCAATCTGCATCTGTATAGCCATACAATCTGTAATCATGGTTTCCATCGTAGTATAGACCAAAGTCTATAGCTCCTTTCAGATATCTCATCACATGTTTTATAGTTACCAGGTGAACACGTCTAGGTTGAACTAGACATAGACTCAAGGTGTTCACAGCAAAACAAATGTCTGGTCTGGTATTTGTTAGATACATCAACGACCCAATAATCTGTTTGTATTGAGTCACATCTACTAGCTTTGAGGAGTCATAAGCTAATAGCTTCAGGTTGGAATCCATGGGTGTGGCCATGGTTTTGCATTCCAATATATCGAATCTTTTCAATATTTTTACTGCAAACTTTTCTCGGTTGAGAAAGATTCCTTCTGAATTTTGCCATAGTTCCAGACCTAGGAAATAATGCATTAACCCAAGGTCTTTCATCTCAAATTCTTTAGCTAGCTTCTTCTTGCATTCTACAATATGTTTCTCATTCCCTGTCAGAAATAAGTCATCCACATATAGTAATAGTATGACAGGTTCATCTTCTATAACCTTGTAGTAAAGGTTAGGATCGGCTTTACTCTTGGTAAAGTCCAAGCTCGTTAGGAAACTATCTATCCTTCCATACCAAGCTTTAGGAGCTTGCTTCAGGCCATACAGGGCCTTCTTCAACTTGCATACGTGAGTCCGTCTGTCTTCAACTTCAAATCCTTGTGGCTGTTCTATGTATACTTCTTCTTCAATCACACCATTCAGGAAGGTTGTCTTCACATCCATCTGGTGTAAGTCCCACTTCATCATGGATGCAAGTGCCATGATAGCTCTAATCGAAGTATATCGTGCTACTGGTGCAAATGTTTATTCATAATCAATTCCCTCTTTCTGAGAGAAACCTTTAGCCACAAATCTTGCCTTGTACTTCTCTATACTTCAGTCAGCTGCATGTTTTATCTTGTAGATCCATTTGGAGGATACTACACTCTTGCCTTCTGGTTTGGGAACTATATCTCAAACGTCATTTTTCATTATGGACTGATACTCTTCCGTCATTGCTTCTACCCATTCTTTCTTATGTACAACTTCTTCATAGTTCATGGGTTCTTGATCTACAAGATCACACATCAAAGCTACATAGTTGGGAAATGGCTTGGGCTTTTTGCTTATCCTTGTGGAGCCTTCAGGAGCTCCATATCTTTTTGCTTCTTGTATAATTTCTCTTTTCCAAGCAGGCTTTCTCTTCTGTGATATCTCCATCGTAGGAGGTTCTTGTTGTTCCGTCATATCATGATCTTCTGGTGGTTCATCTTTAGGGAGGAATGTAGCCTCTACATTTCTGGGAGGTGCATCTTCCCCATACACTTCTTCATGTTGGCACTTTCTGTATTTCTTGAGAGCTGCTTCTTCATCGAATGTTACATCTCTACTGATTTCCATCTGATGGAATCCATGAATGTAAATTCTGAATGCCTTGGACACTTCACAGTATCCAACAAATATCCCCTTCTTTCTGGAGGGGTCCAACTTGGTTCTTTTCTCTTTCGGTATATGAACATATACTGGACAATCAAATATCTTGAGGTGACTTACCTTAGGCTTTTTTCCCATGAACATCTCTTCTGGAGTCTTGAATCCAAGACCACTGTGAGATATTCTATTCTGTACATAGACAACAATTCTTGCTGCTTTCGCCCATGGATGCATTAGAAGATCTTGATCATATATCATTGTCTTCACTGCTTCCATGATGGCTCTATTCTTTCTTTCCGCAACACCATTTTGCTGAGGATTGTAGGGAGTAGTTAGTTCTCTCTTGATTCCAACATCTTTACAAAAAGCTTCAAACTCTTTCGAAGTGTACTCTCCACCACTGTCTGATTGGAGTGTTTATCTTCTTGTCTGAAAGATTCTCTATCAAGGCTTTGAATTCCTTGAATTTCTCAAACACCTCGCTCTTTGCTTTCAAGAAGTAAATCCATGTCTTTCTTGAATAGTCATCAATAAAGGTAATATAATACTCAAAACCACCGAAAGATGTGGAGGACATTGGACCACATACATCTGAGTGAATCAACTCTAACGTACCTTTGGTTTTTGTTTCACTCTTCGGAAATGGATTCTTGATATTCTTCCCTATCGCACATCCTTTGCAGATGCCTTCATGGTTGATCTTCAAGTTTGGTAATCCTGTCACTACCTTGTTCACATGAGGTAGTGCTTTGTAATTGATGTGGGCAAGCCTTCTATGCCACAGTTCACTAGGGTTACTGGACTCATGAACAAGGGTTGTTTCTGAATGTCCCTCGAGTTTATACAGGCCTCCTTCTTCTTCACAGATTACAATTGCATCTTCAATTGATTTTCCTTTGGGCCACATAAGTACTTGGCCATCTATAAATGCAACTCTGAATCCTTTCTTATCTAAAGCTGAGATAGAAAGTAAATTCTTCTTTAGACCTCGTACATATAGAACTTCCTTCATCTTCAGGGGATTTGCAGAATCAAGCTTGTAGCTTGCTTCACCGATTCCTTTGATTGGATATTGATAATCATCTCCTAAAAATACCTTCTGAGGACAGTGCTTTTCTTCAAGTTTGGACAGAGTTTTCTTTTGTCTCGTCATGTGCTTTGAAGCACCACTATCAATAAGCCAAGTGTCTTCTCCAGGTGTTACAGACCCAGAGAGTGCAGAGAATAGTACATACTCTTTTGCATCTTCTTCTCTTGCTTGCTTCCTTTGAGGTCCTTCCTCTTCTTCTTCTTCATCCTCATCTTCAGCTAAATGTGCATGATGCCTTTTGTTGTTGTTGTTCCTCTTCTTGTAATCTTGTCTCTTCAAAGGACAATTTCTGGCAATGTGTCCTATCTTATCACCAGTGTCAACATTGAAAGCTGGAGTAGTCCCTATCGGGGAGACTTTTTTTTGTCTTTTGGAACTTTCTGGGAGGTTGATACTCCCTGTGGTTTCTCTTCTTAAAGTTAGGTCGGCTTCTTCTTCTCTTGGTATGAGTGGCTAGGGCTTGATCATCTTCTTTCAGTAGTGCTTCTCTATTGGCCACTCTAGCCTCCTCTTGAATACAGTGTTCCCATACAATATCAAACTTCATGCTTTCCTTTCTGGCGCACATCATTTGGATGAATGACTCCCAGGGTCTAGTGAGACCATTGAGAGCAGTCATAACCAACTCATCTTCATCAAGGTTGTCTCCAATAGCTTCTGGTTGCTCCTTGAACTGGGAGACCCTTGTGAAATAGTCCTGGATGGATTCTCCATGACTCATCTTGGTGCTCTTCAGTTGAGCTCTTAGGTTCATCTTTCTGTTGATGTTTCTTCCTTCATACATCCTTGCTAGGGCATCATACATTTCTTTTGGAGTCTTCTTGGATGACACTTGAGGGATCAAGTGATCCGTGATAGAGTCAGCAATAATTCTCTATGTCCTGATCAGATCCTTGTTGTGCTTCTCCTTGGCATCAGCTTCTTCAGGATCTACGACTTCTTCCTTGATATACTTTTCAAGATCATTCTCCCTGAGAATGAGACCAATTCTGTATTTCCATGGTCTGTAATTCTCTATGCCTTCTAGCTTGTCCTCAAGCTTGGTGCTTGGGGCCATCTTGATAGGAGATTACAAAAAAATTGAAAATCTGGAAAATGAGAAACTGATCTTACCAAGAGATGCGCTTGACTGAGGCGAGTTGATTTGTGTGCTTGGTTTCTGGAGATCTCAAGTCTTCACCTTTCAAATCTGACTTGCAAGATTCAGCACTGCAGCTTTCAGCAGTTTTCTGGTGCAGCTGGCAAACTAGGGTTTGACATTCCAGGAGATCTACAACTCCAAAAACTTCCATCCCTGGCTCAGAAGATGCGCTCTGGGAGGGCGCAACTTTCCATGCAAGCAGTTTTCCAGAACTCAATTTTTTTTTCCGAAACCCTAATTTCTTGTCGGGGAGCGAGAGGGCTTTTTCTCTTGTGAAAGCTGTCCTATTCAGGTTAGCTCTGATACCGTGTTAAGATTCCATATATGCTAAGCTAGATCATCAGTATTCAATTTCAATTTCATAACAAAAGCATATAAACAGGATCACTGAAAGAAACAATATCACAAGATCAACACAGATTTATCCTGGGGGAAAATCTCAGCAAAAGCTTCCTCAATATAGATGATCAAAAGATAAAAGGTAAAACCCTAGACTAATTCTTCTCCTCCTTGCAGCTACTGCTTCTCTCTCTCTCTCTAATGCACTACACAAGTGAGTGCGAGTGTGTAGAAGTGAGAGGAGCCTCACTCCTATTTATATTCTTCCGTTCACTTGACAATTCACTCAACAAGTTGGCCCCACTAGAATTGACTGGGCCGACTTCTCTAGGAGGACAAAAACAACTTAATAATATATTAATTAGGGTGCTAATGACCCGACTTGCAATGAAGGGGTTTTTCCCCATGACTCTCGGTGGTTCTCTTGATAGGAAAATTGGGGTACAATAAAATACAAATGATTTTCCCAATAGAAACATCGGGGTAATAAGTAAATACACTTCAAAGTTACAATAATTCAACACTTCTTGTGTAAGGCTTTAGCCTCATCTCCCTTTGGAATTGGAACTTCTTCGTTTATGTAGGTGTCCAATTCATTCTCTTCAAGTACTAGTGAAATCCTGTACTTCCATGCTCGAAAGTTATCAACTCCTTCAAGCTTATCCTCAAGCTTGGTGTGGTAAGAAATATTTAATGAGAACCTCAAATGGAAATACAAAAGATTTAGATCTTACCACTTTGAGATGCCTGGACTGGATCTGGAGCTGGTCTTCTGCAGTTCTGGTTTTTTGGTCCGAAGTCAAATCAGGGTTTGACTTTCCCAGAGTTTTACCCAACCAAAAATTTTGATCTTGGTCTTAAAATTTTGATTTTGAGGAGGAGAACAATCCTATGCTGATTGCACTCCAAAATTCCACTTCTGTGAAAAGCCCGAATTTCCCACAGTAGTAACATGCAAAAAATGAAAATGCGTGGAATTAGATTTTGCTTTGACAGGAAGATTTGCCCTCTTAAGGAGAGTTAGCCTAGCCTCCTTTCTTTGATGATCTGTGGAGAGAGACCCAAAAATTAAGAAGCCCTAGCTTCTGTAGCTGCATTATGCCTTCTTCTCAGTTTGGCTCTGATACCATGTTAGATTTTTACAGTTTATTCAATATGATCTAGGATCTTACCTCAGAGAATAACATGCACAATAATAATCACAAGAGACAAGAGACACAAAGAGTTTCCTCGAGGAAATCATAAAGGAGAAAACCTTGTAACTTCCTTAGAGATTGAATGAGCACCAGTAGCAAAAGTAAAATGCAAAATTGTAAAGATGATCTTCGCCAACTGCTCTCTCTCTCTCTCATTTGTGCGAGTTTGTCCTCTCTCTCTCATGCGCACTTGATGAGTGAGTGTATGTGTTAAAATAGAGAGTCACTCTCTCTATTTATACTTTATCCCGACTTGACTTTTTCCCTCAACAGGACCGACTTCTCTAGGAGAGTCTAATAACCCTAATACAACTTAACTCTAGGGTCTAATGCCCTGACATACAATGGAGAGTTAACCTCAATGACTTTACATGAATTAAATATAATAATGACTCTCTCGATCGGAGGAATAAACATCTTCGTTAGGGTACAATAAAATAAAATATGAGATATACAAGTGAATATCTTCCGCAGTTACAATTACATTAACACTCATCAGTAGGGATACCCCTTTTATAACTTAGCCCATTCCCCACCTTCCTCTAGCATCGCTTGTTCACTTGTCTTCCCATCCATTTGTTTATCCGTTATGTTGACTTTATCCCCTTACTCGGCAAGATTCATGAGATCAAAGACCTTCGCCACTCCGACCTTTGTACTATTATGGCCTCCTTGTTATTTTGTGTCTCGGATCTGAGTTGTGCGACAAAACTTTCCGAAGCCTTGACCCTTCTGAGCTGAAGGAACCCGTTGGTGTTGGGTCCTAAGCATAGGAGAGTTGGATATCTGAAGCCTTCCAAAGGAACCCATGCCACCTTATTTTCTTAGAGTTTATCATTTTTGTGACCCATTTAAATGTGAATATGGTAAACTAAAGTCCTTTTGGGTCCCGTAGCCCATTATTACAAAATTTATGTCTCCATCTCAACCTAGGGAACTAGAAGGTTGGTGGAACATTATTTGCAAGTAGTCTTATTTAGAAATTATTTAATTGGGGACATGACACAAGTGGAGGCTTAATTTTCCTAAAATCAGGAATCTAATCCATGCAGAAATCATGCATGCTAGAAACTAGCTAAAAATAGTGAAGGAGGGTGCTACCCTTCCTTAGTTGATGGAATTAGGTTTTAGGAACTTCAAACATGCAAGTTTGGATACTAAAATCAAGGACAAGGCCCTAAAATCAAGGAATGTTCCTTCACTGTCTAAAATTAGCAGATTTCCCCCTTAATTCTAGGGATGAAGCACTCCCATGACTCATTTGTCTTATTTAGTCACAATCGGACCATTAGGATCATGAGACCAAGATCTAAAGTCCTTAGGCAAGAGATTAATGCTAAGGAGAAGGTGGGCATGCTTTAACAGGGACCACACCTGTAGATTTGCATTTGGAAACCCAAGTCCAAGCATCATTTATTTTGAAATGTCTTCTTTATGACAAGATCCACGATTGTCACAATTGTTTGTTCAAAAATTTAGATAGCTCCCAGATTACTTTCTTGCATTATTAGGATCAAAGATGTGTTACATCATACATGTTCCTATGTGAGTTGTTACAACTTCCACAGGAAATCCTCAATGATAGGTGTTGATGAAATTGTCATTGATGCCAACATGGACTTGCATTTGAGGTGGAGAGGGAAAGAGGAATTACCGTCAAAGCCCAAACTGCCACAATGTTCTTCAATCACAGTACAATTGGCAGTGACAATATCATGACAGCTTGCTCTCAGAAATTATTGCTTAATCTGATTGACACACCTGGCCATGTGGACTTTAACTATGAAGTATCGAGGTCTCTTGCTGCATGTCAGGGAGTTCTTTTGGTAGTTGATGCTGCACAAGGTGTTCAGTCACAGACAGTTGCTAACTTCTATCTGGCATTCGAAGCTAATCTTGCTATCATTCTAGTTATAAATAAAATTGATCAGCCTACAGCTGATCCAGATCGTGTTAAAACTTAGTTGAAGTCATTATTTGATCTTGATCCTCAAGATGCTATCTTGACCTCAGCTAAAACTGGTCAAGGTCTTGAGCACGTTCTTCCTGCTGTGATTGAATGTATTCCACCCCCAAAAGGGCTAATCAGCTCACCTCTGCGGATGCTTTTATTAGATTCATACTATGATGGGTATAGAGGTGTAATTTGCCATGTGGCAATTATTGATGGTGCTGTCCAAAAAGGGGAAAAGATAGCATCAGCTGCAACTGGACAGAGCTATGAAATTATGGATGCTGGTATGCTTTTGACAGGACAAGTGGGGTATGTTGTAACTGGCATGCGCTCAACTAAAGAGGCTTAGATGGGTGATACATTGCATCATGTTCGAAGTGTTATTCAACCCCTTCCTGGTTTCAAGGCAACAAAACATATGGTATTTGCTGGAGTTTACCCAGCTGATGGATCAGATTTTGATGATTTGAACATTGCAAACGCAAAAAGTTTAAGAAAGTTGGCCCAAAAATTAAAACTAAAGTATAATTCAATCTTTAGTATGTCGGCCCAATAAAATATATGAGGTCGGCTTCAAATAAAAATATAGCAGGTCGGCTCAAAAAAATTCTTGAAAATTTAGTATAAATACCCTCTTGTGCTCTCATTTGAGGTAGTGAAAAATTTCGGTGGACAGCTCGCTAGCCTGAGGAGAATTTCGGGGGTTAGCAGCAGCAGCAGATCAGCTGGAGCAGCAGTAAAGAGATTATGTTTGTCTCTCTAGTTTTTGGGTTTCACTGAGGCAATTTCGGGTTGTGAAGATGTAATTTGTGCTCTAAATTCGGAGGAGTTGCTCTGAGTTTTTCCTTTTTTTTGTAGCTGTTGGACTGAGAGAAAAGTGGCAGCAGTCTACGAAGAAGCAGCAGTCAAAGGCAGCAGAGATAGTAGCAGTAGTGGTTTTCTATACTTGGTGGATTACGCTAGGCATGCAATGATGGCAACGTTTCTGTCTTTGGTGGCCTCTGATATATTCTATGACTTCATTCTCCCCGTGGTTTCTTCACTGGCTTCCAGAATCCAGATTGCAGTCGATAGACTGGCACCGATTTGCTATAGTGGGGTCCATGTCGACCACAATTCGCAGTGATTCTCCACGTTTCCAGCCATTGCTTTCAAAATATTCTTGTGGGGTTTTACTCGTGGGTTTTAGGAGGGCATCACTGTTTTTGCAGTTATAGCACCCCAAATTCATTAATTCCAAACAGAAGTTACCATGCTTACAGGAAGTCTCTTGTCAACTAGCATCCAATTTTTTTTTTCCACAGGATTACTAAGGCCAGTCCCGAATTTATGATGGTAAAAAGTTGACTGCTCTTTGAAGTAACAAATTCGTGGAGTTGAATAGTTTGAGATTGTGGGAGAAGATCATAGTCATCCAAGAGGATGCACTAGAGTTTCTGTTTCTTACTGCTGAAGAAGGCATCTTGAGCAAGTCTTTTCATGTCAAGACAGTCTCAGGCGAAGAAACGAGGAGCAAATGTCTTTTTTGTAGCAGTCAGACAGTCTGAAGTTGTGAACTGTTCACATATCTGATCAGCAGGGTCCAGTTGATGAGAAGATCTTCATTGTTAAGAGTTGACTAAGGTCTGAACAGTGATATACAGGTGATCAAGTACAGCAGAAGTAAAACCGAGCTCTAAGTAATTGAAGTCTGATCAAGTATTGAAGTACTTGAACCTTGTTTCATAGATCAGGCAAATTCGAGGAGTATACACAGCTATTGATAGAGGTAAGGTGAAAGTTGCAGAAGCAATCTCAGTGAACCCCGAATCTTCTTTGGTGTTTAGACAGTCCAAGTTGCTTGGCATTTTTGCATGGTCCTGAATTTGATGGCCAAGTGAACACTGTAATGATAATACACAGTTTGAGTTTGATGTTTTCAAGCAGCCTGAGTTTATACTTGGTGTGAGTCTTTCACACGCACACTCAGCCTGAGCTTGACTAGTGTTAGGGCCTTTTATCAACAATCTGAATTTGAAGCAGACATCCACAGTCCAATGATGATGCCATAGCATGATGATGACTGAACTGATATTTTACACAGTCAATACATGAAAGGGTTATGATGGCAGCAATTTGAAGTTTGATCAAGACATTGTCTTGACAGATTTGATAATGTATAGAAGGTCAAGGCCTGATGAAACAGTATTGACAGCCCTAACTTGTTGATGATACAACCAAGTTGAGTAACATACATGAATATGACAGTCCTATGCATATTGACTGCTGCTTGAAACGTAGTTTGACAGTTTATGCTTGATTGATTCAATGTGAAGATGACCCTGCAGCAGAAGACAGGACCAGCAACCAAGTAATGGTGATTATATAGCAGTGATACACCTACAGCAAAAGACATGATTAGATGACAATTGGCATGGCAACAGCAGACTTGACATGTGGATTGATGAGGCTTCTTGAGCAGAGGTTAATGAGCAGAGATTGACCAAAAAAGATTGAGAAGTGTATTACAGCAGTATTGATGAGAATGTTGAGCAGAGGATCAGCAGTATTGACAAGCAGCAGAACAGATTGAAGAAACAGATGAGTCGATGTAATAGTAAGCTTTGATTGTAAATGCAAGCTTGTCTTGCTTTTGAGGTTAGGATACCTCAAACCCTTCTTAGCAGGGTCTAAGAAAACCAGGCAGGGTCCTGGATGCAGAGTAGGTGCTCTCCATATCAGTAGGTGTTGATTTTACCTAACGGTTGTAGCTGGACCACAACTAATACAAAAAGATTACAAAATTACATTGTGCTGTATTCTTTTGTGTTATGGTTCTTGATGATTTAAATGCTGTGATATGTGAATGATGAAGCTTATGAAATGATTATGAGATTGGTCGAATGATGATTTGGTAGTTAATCGTGACAAGCTAAGAAAAGTTTTAATATTGCTTTACACTGATTCACCCCCCCTCTCAGTGTCTAACAATAGGTTCTTGAATATTGCCAACTGAGAACTCGTCACTTTCTACTTTTATCCCCTTGATGGTCCATGCTTCAATCGGCCTTGTGATTAGGTTACCACCATGAGATCAATAAGGGACTATAGACCTTAGAGCCCCCAGCTAATTGCTAACATGATTCTCGTCATCAACTTTTTCAAAGCCTTGGATGCTAGGAGAGCTTTGTCCATTGTTATTGTTATAGGGATCTTGGCTTGGCACCCTACTTTTGATTCTTGCCCCTTTTTACCGATTTAGGTTTTCTTGTGCTTCATTGTATTTCTTGTACAACTTGATTTGTTTTATATCTTGTACACTTTACTCTACTACTCTTTAACGTAGAGATGCTTTAGGCTTTCCAATGTGCACTTTGGGCATTTTTCTTTTGCAGTTTCGTTGGCCATTATGGGACACTAATGGACATTAATACTAAAATCAAATTAAAATAATATTTCATTTTTCATTGGAGATCAGTATCTTTTCATATTGCTTCACCTTGGGCCACCTGTGAGTAAGAACTATGTCTCCATAGCTAAAGCGTGCCTCATCCTCATATTTCTCTATTGTCAACCCCCATGCTCTCTAGCATAGATTCAGACATTAATTTGAATATACAGTGATCATAAAAGTTGCAGGGAAGTACTTGAAGCTTATATTATCTTGTGGCAGTTTGAAAATCCTAAGAGTTGGATTATTCAGTGCACTTTACAAATTTTTAAAACATATTTATTGTCTGATGAGTGACAAAGCTTTGCTACTATTTGAAATGTGTTGAATATGAAATCTTTAAAGCCAAGATTTTTGTGAACTATTTGTTGACACATTTGTCTTGGGAGGTATTATGGCAAGTGGGTTGTAAGAATATAGTAAATGATATCCTCTTTCATGTTTTGATTTATGCTTTTGGTTTTAGAGAAGGAAATACAATGAATTTCAGTAATAGGGCCATGCACTTAGTTATTCAAAAAATGTGTATAAAAATCGCATTTCTTCACTAAGGACCCAACATGATCCATCTCCCTATTTACATTAACTAGATATCCTTGAATCTATTTTGTTTTCTTTCTACTTGCTTTTAATATTGTGAACATTTTAAATTGCTGTACTTAAATTTTTATTTCTTTTCAAATTGTAGTCTAATTCCATTTTATGCACAGGTAGGGTCAAATTCAGCACAAGGAGCAGGTGCACCCACCATGTTTCAAGCTATGAAAAGGATTACAAAATGCTTGACTCATAGATTTTCAGAGGAGGGTATATTTGAACGTGCAATCCGAAAGTCTTTTCTTGGTATGTTGCAATTTGCATTGTAACATGGGACATTCTATTATATTGTTGATCTTTTTCCTATGACAATCAAGATTATAATCCTATGGAGGGGAAATACACATGCTAGGATTGCATGGAAGGTTAACGTTTAAAGCAAAAATGATGCCATATATGATATTATATATATAAGTCCAATCTATAGTGCCTATTATGGACAATGCTATCAGAATTGGATTGGTTAACCCCCAAAATTGGAACCAAATTGGAACCTATACAAAACTGGAAACAAAAATAGGTCACCAAAAAGTACATAAAATATTCGAATTTTGATAAAAGAAATATATATTCATGTACATCCATGTGAATCCAAACCATTCAACATGATACTCATGTTGTATGTGGCCTTGATCCACATTGAAGACCCTACCCAAGTATGTTGCGTATAGAGGATGTTGGTTGGATAGGAATTTTTTGTTTCTCTTGATGTGTTTTTCTCCATTATCGATAATCTTTTGAGATGTTACTTCACATATTTGCAGGCACATAGTTTTGGGTTTTTTCACTTTTGTTTAGTGGAATGCTCCCTTCTTGTTGCGCATACTCCTATGATGTTCCACTTTTGTCCGTTGGTTTGATTGTATTGTTGGAGGATTCATGCCATTTGGCACATGGTTTTGGGAATTCATGCTTACTTTATGAGGAATGCTCCATCTCTCATGCACACTTACCTAGAGTGCTCCACTTTTGTTGGCTTGTTTAGAGGAGATAAGTTTGCTATGCACATGGACCAATACTCTGCACATTTATCAAGGTCACCCACCTTGAGGCGGTTGTTATAACAACCAAAGGGCCACTATTGCAAATTTATTTGTGAGACCCTTCTTTTTGGGGAGTTTATTGTTCATTAGAGAGAATGGCCTATTTTATCTTGCTATTTCTAGTATGCTTTGGGTATCTCTAGGTTGTTGATTCCTTCAAGTTAGTGTACCAGACTAGATGCTTGCTTGGGTATATGAGGCCTTGGTTAGGTTGATAGGCTTTAAGCCTTATGTCGAATGTCGGGAAGATGACTAGAGTTGTGCTCAAACTTCCCTGGAGTTGTGATGTGGACTTTCGATGCCTATTGTGGTCACTTGGGTAGCTATTATATTGGTTGCAACAGAGGGTGATGTGGAATAAATGAGAAGAAAGTAAAAACACCTAAGTAACATAATTAAAATTAACTTTGGGATGATGTTCATTGAAGGAGGGGAGTACGTATTTTGAAGTGAAAATATAGCTTTTTAGAAATCCACCCCAAAAAATAACCTTGGTTGTCCCAATTTTTGTTTGTTTGTTTGTTCGATTGCCTGTCACTCAGGGCCGGTAGCAATGAACCATTGGTTAAGAACCACAACACCCAGGGGCATCTAAACCGTCAAAGTCACCTGGGGATTGCACCAGGCCTGGGCCACACCAACCCTTAACATGGCTGGATTTTTTCGTATCTCCTACCAACTAGCTCACCCCTAAGGGGAATTGAAGTCAGGTCACCTTACTGACGAGACCCACACCTTATCCGAATGAGCTAGTGAGAATTGACTTAAATGTTAGGAGAACATGGGGGTGGGCTTTGATCCACTTATGTGTCCACGGGTCACGAGATCATTTAATACAATCTCTCTCGATGGAACCACACGTTTGACCCAAATGTTAGCGATAATTGTCGAATGTTGGGAAGATGACTGGAGTTGTGCTCAAACTTCCCTGGAGTTGTGATGTGGACTTTCGATCCCTATTGTGGTCACTTAAGTAGCTATTATATTGGTTGCAACAGAGGGTGATGTGGAACAAATGAGAAGAAAGTAAAAACACCTAAGTAACATAATTAAAATTAACTTTGGGATGATGTTCATTGAAGGAGGGGAGTACGCATTTTGAAGTTAAAGTATAGCTTTTTAGAAAGCCATCCCAAAAAATAACCTTGGTTGTCCCAAATCTTTTTTTGTTTGTTTGTTCGATTGCCCGTCACTCGGGGCTAGTAGCAATGAACCATTGGTTAAGAACCACAACCCAAGGGCATCTAAGCCGTCAAAGTCACCTGGGGATTGCACTAGGCCTGGGCCACACCAACCCTTAACATCGTTGGATTTTCTGGTATCTCCTCCCAACTAGCTCACCCCTAAGGGGAATTGAAGTCGGGTTGCCTTGCTGACAAGACCCACACCTTAACCAAATGAGCTAGCGAGAATTGACTTAAATGTTAGGAGAACATGGGGGTGGACTTAATTCGGGTCTACTGTTCCTTAACTTCATACCAGCGAAGCACGTCAGACCACAAACTCTTATCCCCCAAAAAACATTTGTGACTTCAAAAAATCGGATCTACTACAGGAGCTTTCATCCTCTGCTGTTAAACTCGTATTTGCCTCAGTCCACGATTGAAAAGTGTGTTGGAATGATGGATTTAGAGTGATAGGGATAAGTGTATTAATAAGCTTTTTGGGTGTGAGAGAGAGTGGTCTAGGACCGACTTGCTGAGGTAAATTTAAATGTTTTAATAGAGCATGCTTTAATTAAAGTACACCCAATTAATGGGGTCGACCTTGTGGAGGCCTTATGTTTTAATAAATTAAAACAAGTTCTATTTATTTTATTAGATGAAGGGGCCGGTTTCTATAAAGGAGAAGTAAAACCTTATTTTATTAATAAATCATTCAAACATTATTAATATTTTAATTGTTTAAGTGTCTTCTCTCATTTATGTTTTATTAAAGACTTAACTATTATTTTAATTATAACCTTGACCAAGCATGTGTGTGGGTGCCCATAGTTTAACCACTTCTTGTTTACATAGGGTTATTAAGATGTTTTTAGCAGTGTTACAAATATCGCCGATATATCGGCAACATCGTGATATATCGCGATGTTAACTCACTGGCGATATATCGGCAATATATCGCCCCGATATTTTCCCGATTTTTTTTGGCGATTTTTCCCGATTTTATCGCGATATTTGCCGATTTTATCACGATATTTGCCAATTTTTGGCGATATTTGCCGATTTTTTCAAATAAATTGTGATTTTTTTCTTTTTTGTATTTTCAATATTTTTGTATTTTTTATTTTGCCGATATATTGCCAATGTTTGCCGACATTTTTGCCAATAAATTGATAATTTCTTTTTGGACCCTTGGTGATATATTCGCCGACACGATAATTGTAACACTGGTTTTTAGCACTTGAACATAGTGTGGTCAATAGAAAACTTTGATATTTAATTTATTTGTTTTATTATGTTAATTTAATTATTATTTTAATTAAGTTTTAGTACTTAATGATGTGTGTGAGTGCCCATAATACCACTTCTTGTTAACATAGGGTTATTAAATTATTACAACTTAGTGTGGTCAATAGTGTTTTTAGGGGCAAGGCTTACAACTAGTTTTTTAAAACTCTTTAATTTATTTGTTTTATTATGTTAATTTAATTATAAGTTTTAGTACTTAATGATGTGTGTGAGTGCCCATAATACCACTTCTTGTTAACATAGGGTTATTAAATTATTACAACTTAGTGTGGTCAATAGTGTTTTTAGGGGCAAGGCTTACAACCAATTTTTTAAAACTCGGACTCAGACTCGAAATCGGTTGAGGGTCAACTCGGACTTGGACTTGGAATCGGCAATGACTTAGTAAGGACTCGGCCGATTTGATTTTAATGACTCGGTTTACAAAAAACACAAAATATTTAAATTTTAAAGAAAAAAATATTTTATTACTCCACGGGTGACTGAAGTACATAAAAACAATTGTTGAAGTACATAAAAACAATTGCTTTAGTGCTTTGTCGCTATATATACATCTATAAAGTGGAGATGATAAACTTACCCTGATTAATGCCAATTCGAATTCTAAGTTTATGATGAAATTGGAATGAGATTCCACATTAAATTGGTTCATATTAATATTTTTAAAATATAAATTATATTTTATTACAAATAAAAATATCATACATAATTATATATATAGATATAATCAATTATATCTAATATAATTTAAATATATTTAAACTAACTAACAGTTAATTCTTCTGAAAAAAACTAACATTTAATATATAATATAAAATTTAAATGACATTTAATAAATTTTATATAGAGGTTAATAACATTATACAAGCTATAAGATATACGACTAATATAGTCGTATAACATCGTTAATCACCATTTCCTGGCTATTGGCTGTCGTTGATCACCATTTCCTGGATACTAGCTGCCATCGATCATGAGGGTGTCTGTCGTTAATCATGAGGGTGTCTGTCGTCAATTATGAGGGTGTCTGTCGTCAATCATTTCTTGGATACTAGTTGCCGTCGATCATGAGAGTAATCCAAGGTAATCCGTCAAAGCTTATGAGTGTTTGGCGTCGTGCGGAAAGGAGAGACTTGGAAAACGTTAATGGTTAAACAATGAAACACGACAATCTAGGTCAGACAAAAATTGGCCGAGTTAGACAAAATTCGCTCAAGTCAGCCGGCCCATCATCAACTCGCCCAGTCCGTCAATAAACCGGTTGATTCATACATCAACTCACCCGCCGACTCGATTTAGCAATCGATTTGACTCGATCTAGGGTCGACTCGGCCAACTCGGCTGAGTCCGAGTCCGAGTGGGCCGAGTTTTAAAACACTGCTTACAACATGGGGTAGTTTGTAGGATTAGGGGCCAAATGTAAGATTTTAGGGACTTCTGCTAAGTGAAGACACAACCATCAAGGGTGGGGGTGCCTAGGCTTCTCCTAGGGTACCATTGTCACGTCCCCACCCCTCTACTTGACGGAGAGGACACGACCAACATGCTAACTAAGCACCCGGGCAAAACCATGCCCCATGAACATAAACATGAAGGTAATATAAAATGCATGCTGATAAAATCATACACAGATGCTAGATGCAATATACATATGCAGATATCTAATTCACGTAAACATACAATTGAAGCAAATACATATCATCATAAATTCACAACATATAAGTACTCATCATGTTCATTCATAAAATATTACAGTTGCGAGGACTTAAGCACAAGAATACTTATCTTTAGGAAAGCTTGTCCCACAACCAGCTACGTCGCTGCAACGTTCCACCCAACCATAGGGCAGTGTGCTCGTCAATCTCTCAGCAACACTGCCACCCCCGAGCTGGGCATTATTCCACAAGGAGTAAGGGGAAACTAGCAGGCTCACATGTAGCCAAGGATACACAACAATACATAGCCAAGCCAACAGAGTTGGGTTTATCAGGCTATCAGGAGCTGGAAACGCTTGCTGCTAAGCTAGTGGGCTCACTAAAGAGCTAAGGGCACCTGCACCAAAGCTAGCCTGACTTCTAAGACATCCACACACACCCAACACAAGGAATCATCCCCTTCTCTGTTACATAGTCCCTCAGACCATGACTTCCCTTCCAGTGCTATTCAGGGGGCGTAGAGAAGAAAGCCAACCCTCTAGCTCTGCCCGTGAGGCCCCTATACACACTAGGTTTATCAAGCACGCTTAGGATTCACTTCCACTTCCAAACAGTCCAAGGACCAACCACTGTGCACACACAGCCTAACACAACAATTCACAGCTCTGGGATTTAAGGGAAACGCCACAGAGCAAAACCAGATTGGGTAATACACAGCTCAGACCGAGCAGAATGACTCCAGAGTTGTTCTTGGCCCTATCGTGGTGAAAATGACTCAACAACAACCCACAACAACCCAAAATTCGTGGGGAGACCAACAACGATCTCTCAGCTGCGTGAGGGGAAGAATACAACTTGCGTGAAAGTGAATTCATTACACAGACCCACAATCGTGAAGGGTAACTACACACAGCAATTTCGAGAAAGGAGAACTGAACCAGTCGTGAAGGAAAACGTGAATGCCTGCCTGCGCGAGGAGAAACTAACGCTCTGCGTGAGTGAAGAATCCTCCATCCGTTCCCTGTTCCCGTGAGGGAAAACGAGGACGCCCCTGCCCCTGGGCTTGCATGTGGACAAGGACTGACAGTCCTGCCAATTTTCACGGTTGCCCATGCATACGTCTTCCCAAGGCAATAACTGCCCCCAACCAACCCTGGCAAATTAATTCGGTTGGTTGAATGAGACAAGGGAAAAGGGTGAGTTAAGACAAAAATGATGGTTGACATCAAGATGGGTTCATCACTTGACACTTGGCTGTTCCCCAATGGCTCCCAAGGGTTAGACATCCCCCCCCCCCTTATCCTTAGGAATCATGCCCCTCTTCATTATTGTTGCATCGACATAGCTGGTTGTAGGTTTTTAATTAATTTTGCATAGGTACATGGTGTCCAACATTATAATGTGATTGTCTAGCACAAAATACCATCGGCACCGATTTAATCGCCGAAACATAAAACGATAATCCATGGTGGGGCTTTTTTCGGTAGCTCCACACCACGATTAATTACAATATATACATCATATACATTTAATGCAAACGGGGTCAAAACCAGGGTGTTACAACCATGACCTCAGTAAAACACAAATGACTATTGAAAGGGTCATTTGGACTCTTGCAATTTTTTCAACCCACCAATGACACATTCTAGGGTAATAGGGCAAGGTTGTAGTACTAGGGAACCTGAAAGAAACAACTGAGGAACCATAAGACAACTTAGGGGAACTTAAACACTCTACAGGGATTTTGGTAATGCCACAAGGGCTCCAATGGCTCCAAGGGCTCCAAGGGCTTGGACAAGGTCAAAAGGTCTCCTTAGACATTGACACATACTTAACCCTCAGGGGCTCCTCAAGGGGCACCAAGACACATCGACACACACCTGTTGGCATCAATGACAATTTAGTCAACAATCTCCCCCTTTGTCATTGATGACAACTCCAAAGCTACCCCTTTGAATGAGATTCTTTTGTTCACAAATCTCCCCCTTAGATCATGCTTCCTTTACCTTCCTTTTTTCAGCTGTTTCTCCGCCTTTGGCATCAATGGAAAAGGGTACTTCTGTCATGCTCCCCTTGTCATACTGTTGAAGATAGATCAATTCAATTAGGAGATATTATGACTCCTAATTTTTCTCTGAGGTACTCAAAGGTCTCTCTTGGGAGAGGCTTAGTAAAAATGTCAGTAACTTGTTCTTTTGTCCGATATATTTCAACTTGATGTTTTTTTCTGTAACTTGTTCCCGAAGAAAGTGAAACTTGATTGGAATGTGCTTGGTCTTGGAGTGCATAATTGGATTCTTGGAGATATTGATGGCACTCGTATTGTCACGAAGAATTGGAATTGTCTCATTACATGTCATGTGTATGTCTTGCAGGGTTTGCTTCATCCAAAGAATCTGAGTATAACAAGATGCTGCTGCTATATATTCTGCTTCTCCGGTTGATAAGGACACTAAAGACTGCTTTTTGCTTGACCAAGATACCAGACAACTGCCTAGAAAGAAGGTTGTTCCACTAGTGCTTCTTCTATCGTCAACACATCCTGCCCAATCTGCGTCTAAATAAGCTATCAATGTCAGCTTATTCCCTTTTGGATATCGAAGTCCAAAATCCATAGTTCCTTTGAGATACCTGAAGATCCTTTTAACTGCTATAATGTGAGTTTCCTTTGGGGCAGCTTGAAATCTTTCAACTTGTCCAACGACCTGTATCACATCTGGTCTGGAGGTTGTTTTATATAGAAGACTACTAATCATTGATCTATAGAGCCTTTGACAAACTTCCTTAGATTCATCGTCTTTGCTAAGCTTACAACTGGTGATCATAGGAGTACTCACAGATTTATAGTCTTCCATTTGGAATTTCTTTAACATCTCCTTGATGTATTTTGTCTGAGGAATAAAGATACCTTTTGTTCTTTGAGATATATGCAGTCCCCAGAAGAAGGTTAATTCACAGAGTAATGACATTTCAAACTCTTTCTGCATGTCCTTAGCAAATTGTTGACTCAGTGAATCATCATCACTTCCAAAGATGATATCATCAACGTAAACTTCAATGATGAGTATGCTGTCATTGTCTTGTTTGATGTACAAGTTGCTATCTGCACTTCCCATTTTAAAGTTTTGTTGCAGTAAGTACCTGTCCAATCTGGAGTACCAAGCTCTAGGAGCTTGCTTTAGCCCATATAAGGCCCTTTTGAGTCTGCATACATAGTCCTCGTTTTCTGAAAGCTGAAATCCTTCTGGTTGTTTGATGTAGACTTCTTCTTCTAACTCCCCATTCAGAAAAGCTGATTTTACGTCCATTTGATACACTTTGATGTCTTTGGAGCAAGCATAAGCCAATATCAATCTGATAGCTTCCATTCTGGCTGCTAGTTCATATATCTCTTCAAAGTCTATTCCTTCGATCTGAGCATAGCCTTCACAAACCAATCGAGCCTTGTTTCTGATCACCTGTCCATCTTCATTCATTTTGTTTCTGAAAACCCACTTTGTTCCAATAACATTCTTGTTACTTGGTCTAGGAACAAGTTTCCAAGTTTCATTATTCTCAATTTGATCCAGTTCCTCTTCCATTGCTTTGACCCATTGTTCATCTGTATTGGCCTCTGCAAGGTTTCCTGGTTCAGTGGTGGATAATAAAGAGAAGTGTACCTGCTCATTTCTTCCGGATTGTCTTCTTCTTCTAGTTCCTATTCCGACATCTTTATCACCAATAATTTGATCTGCTGGATGATTCTTCTGGTACCAGTTCTTAGGAATTTGTTGATCCCCTTGTTCTTTTTGTTCCACAGTTGGATGATTCTGTTCTTCACTTTCTGTGAGTTGTTCTTCACTCTCATTTAGTTGTTCTTCCATTTTTATTTCCTTCATTTCTTTCTAATTAGAGACTTCCTATTCTTCATCGTTCGATTCTTTTGAGTCTTCTTTGGATGATGTTGGTCTGCCCTCATCTATCTTCACGTTGATACTTTCGATCACCTTCTCTAATATTAGATTGTAGTAATTGTAATCTTTCATTTTGAATGAATATCCAATGAATATGTCCTTGTCTACTCGAGAGTCAAATTTTCGAATCTTCTTATCTTCTCTTTTGATGTAGCACTTGCTTCCAAAAATTCTGAAGTGTCGTACATTTGCCGCTCTTCCTGTCCATAGCTCGTAGGGAGTCTTATCATTTTTGCTTTTGAGCAATCCTCTCTTCAAGAGGTGTACTACTATATGAACTGTGTGTCCCCAAAATTTGTCATTCAACTTGGATTCATTCAACATGGTTCAAGGCATCTCCATTATTGATCTATTCTTTCTTTCAACAACTCCATTTTGCTGAGGTGTTCTGGCTATTGAAAATTGTCTCCTTATTCCATGCTGTTCACAGTACTGGTTGAATTCATCTGAGGTGAATTCTCCACCATTGTTAGATCTAAGGCACTTGATTCGTGATCCTATTTCATTCTCTACCAGTTCCTTGAATGCTTTGAAACATCCAAAAGCTTCTGGCTTCCTGTTGAGAAGACATACCCATGTCATCCTGGTATAATCATCAATGAGAAGCATGAAGTATTTTTCACCATTCAGTCCTTTGCTCTTCGTTGGTCCACATAGATCAGTGTGAACGAGCTCCAAAGGTTTTGTAGAAGAATGCTCTTTTGTCTTGAAATGTACTCATGTCTATTTTGCATGTTGACATTGTTCACATACGGAGTTAGCGGGCTTTGTGACTTCCGACATATTTTGAACTGCTTGATGTTTGTAAACATTGACCAAGTTGTCAAAATGTACATGTCCCATTCTTCTGTGCCAAAGTCTACTTTCATTTTCTTTTCCCAAGTGACATTTTTTGGACTCAATCTCATCCAACATGTATATGTTGTTTGGATTCCTAGTGGCTAGTAACTTCCTTGATCCTTGCTTCCTTATTTTGCATCCTTTGAGTTGAAGGTGAGTTCATGTCCTTGATCACACATCTGACTGATGCTTAGCAGAGTCAAAAGGGATTTATATGGCCTAAAGCAAGGACCATGTATGCAAACTCAAAACGGATTTATATGGCCTAAAGCAAGCTCCTAGAGCTTGGTACTCCAGATTGGACAGGTATTTGTAGCAACAAAGATTAAGAGGGGAAGTGCAGACAATAATTTGTATTGTTTTTGCCCAAAACTGGCACGTGAGTGATGAAGCCCAAAATGCAAGCGCTCTGGCCCAATGACAACTCTCTCTCGAGAGGCCAATGTCACCACACCCCTCTCTCCTCGCTTCAAGCTGGCTCTTCTCCAGCTCTAGGGTAGTTTCCCTAAGTTAGGATCGCTAAGGCAAGTGCAGCTGAGGGCAAGGTGACCTGAAGAGGCTGCCTTAGAGAAACGTTTGTGGCAAAAAAGAAAAAGGATTGTGCTTGATGGGCAGGAAAGGAAAGAAGAATCAGTCCTCTAGGGAAGACCAGTGTCAATGCCATAAGGGAGAATGGAGTCAGAAGGGGACTTAGAGAGGCCTTGCGGTTCACAGAAGCGAGACTAAGCTGGTACGTTCCATAATCGAAGGCAAGGAGAATGGAAGTATAACGGACTACTATCCATTACTCTTAAGACCTTCAAAAATGTTACGTCGACAATCAAGTTAACAGTTGCAAATGATTACCCAATGGGCTAGATTTTAGCCTTCTATGCTAAGTCTAGTCTATAACTTATGAAAAATAGAAAGACCATGATAGAGACGCCCAATAGATCCAAGAACCCAACACGGCTTTTTTCTATTAGCTTTGAGGAAAAATCCTCCGAGTGCAATTTTCCCATCATACAAAATGAAAGAGCTATGCTCTTTATAGGCCAAAAAAGACTCTTTTCCAAATAAATAAAATAATAATTTAACTCAAAAAAGAAAAGGTGGACTAAGATCCACTTTTTCCTCCAAAGGACTGCCCCTAAACTCTACTTTATTAAAAGGCACTCCTACCCCACTAAAGTTCCCATCGAACATGAAGTGGAACTCAAACTCACACTCCCTCAGCCAGATGACTCAAAATGACTTTTTATACAAAAATGAAATAACTCCTAGCTGACTAGTAATTCGATGCCACTATCCCTCCAAAGATGCTCCCTGTCGAATTAACAACCAAAGAGAAAGATAAACTTCATGTAGGTCGAGGCACAACCACCACCCGACTTTGGACTGTTCCACAGGCTTCACGTGGCCTGAGTATCTGCCGATTGATACGGGAGGCCATGAATCACGACTCGGCTGCTGAAGGGTGCCAACTGTGATGGTGAAGGCAAATTGCACATAATTTGGTTGCCAAAGAAATTGTCTATGATTCAAATCTCCTGTGATTGGCTGCCAATAACCCATGGCTTGGCGCCCTGGGAAAGAAATTGATGCCCTGCTGAGAAACTCCACGTGATTACTGCCAGCTGATGACTACTCCAGCGAGCCCACAGAATCTTGAAGCCTATGCCGAGCAAAGATACCGACTCTTCGAGTCCAAAACGGAATTGAAAGTTCCAATTGATTGACAAGCAAGAGAACAACAAATCCAAGTGCGACGGGTTTTAGCAGACTGGCCATCACTTTAACCCACCAATCTGAAACTCGGGCTCGAGACAAGGGTGATACTCCACTACTGTCAGCTGCTCCCAAGGATTGCAAACTTCATTCGATTTCCTTCTGGCAATTAGCTTCAGATATCATCCCTGTCACAATCATTCTGCCCAAAAGGAGCCAAAATTTTGACTCGGCTGCCATCAAAATCGTGGAGTGGCCTCTGGTCAATTTTAACTTCCGTTTGGCGCTTTGTCATTCATACATGAATGCGATTCTCAAGTCGTGGATCTGTCCATGTAACTAGTTGCTAACAAAAACTCATTTTTGTCAAATGAAACTAGGAAATCAATATGCACGATTTTACGGCTCAGCTAGTGCCCAGCGCGAGGAAAATACGACAAAACACGGGGTTGTGGTCGGGTTCATGTGTGCGTGAACTCTGTTATGCATAAAGGTTGCCAAAAACGGTTTGGCAGGTAGCCACGTTTGAGACCATTGACCCCTCGAGACATGAAAAGGTGCACGGACTCCATAATTTTGAACAATAGCCAAAGGTGATAAAAGGGGCCCAGCATCACTTGCTAAATCAAAATCAAAACTTCAAACGACTTGCGTCCAATTCAAATCCACAATTGGTGACCCGATTGGCATCCTCGATGCTTGTATGGCGATCAATCAAACGACTGTCGATGAAAGGGATCGATCAACTTGTAGTTTTTCCTCAATAGCGGTAGCTCCAACAAGTATTATATATTTTTTTAATCTCTTCAGATAGCATTTCCAAAGTCTGAATCAGAATTCATGATGCACTGTTTGGCATTTATCCATCAATTCTGCCATTCTAGGTAGGATTCCTCATCAAGTATAGAATATCCCAGAGCCAATGTTCTAAGACCTGCTTCTCCATACTCTTTCATATGCTGTAATGTTGTGTCTCTCAAATCCTCTACTTCAGAACAAAGTCTCTCAAAAATGACACTGTCTACACCTTCGCATAAAAGTAAAATTTGACCAACTGGATCACGAACAATCATAGACATGCGTTTTCTTGTACCGCTGAAATCTATTGTGTTGAGGAGTTCATAAATGCAATCATTGTGGCCTCCATTGATTTGATAAAATCGAATAAATAATGATGTTGCTGACCTTTTGTAAAAAAAAATAAACCCAACTTTTTAGCAGCCAAAACAAAAGCTGCCTCGATATGACTTCTTGATCTCAGCAGCAGCACTTGAAGGTTCAACACCCCCTTTTAAAATACAGTGGTGGTATTAAACTCCACTCATAGTCTGCCTTTGATGTGAAATGATCATGATCTTTGACTTAGATGACCATAGTTCATGCATTAGCAAAACAACTATCACCCTAATGGTGGTTCTGCTACAAAAGTCATGATACCCTTTGACATGCTGCTGAGAGGTCTGCATAAATGATGATCATACAACCATGTTTGGAGGGCATTGTAAACCTGCCCTATCTCTGTCAAAACCTCTGCGGTATCCCATGATTGGCTTTGTGGTTTGAACATGCATGAAACAGAAGTGTTGATGCTTGCTAAGGGGTGACACATGACAAGAAACGTTGATGAAAACCTCAAATCCAACCTGGGAATTTTGAAGTGACCACCAATACAGATAGGGGGTAACATGTACATCTAACAAGACTATGACAACATACTCATCATTGAAATATATGTTGATGATATCATCTTTGGAAGTGATGATGATTTACTAAGTTAACAATCTGCTAAGGACATGCATAAAGAGTTTGAAATGTCTTTGCTCGGTAAATTAACCTTCTTCTTGGGACTTCAAATATCTCAACAAATAGAAGGCATTTTTATTACTCAGACAAAATACATCAAGGAAATGTTAAAGAAATTCAAGATAGAAGATTGTAAACCTGTGAGTACTCCTATGATCATCGGTTGTAAGCTAAGCAAGGAAGATGAATCTAAGGAAGTTGATCAAAGGCTTTATAGGTCAATGATTGGTAGTCTACTATATATAACAACCTGAAGGCTAGATGTGATGCAAGCCGTTGGACAAGTTGCAAGATTCCAAGCTGCTCCAAAGGAAACTCACATTATAGCAGTTAAAATAATCTTTAGATATATCAAAGGAACTATGGACTTTTGACTTTGGTATCCAAAAGGAAACGAGCTAACATTGATAGCTTGTTTAGACGCAGATTGGGCAGGATGTGTTGACGACAGAAGAAGCACCAGTGGAACAACATTTTTCCTAGGAAACTATCTAGTATCTTGGTCAAGCAAAAAGCAATCTTCAGTGTCCTTATCAACTGCTGAAGCAGAATATATAGCAACAACATCCTGTTGTACTCAGATTCTTTGGATGAAACAAACTCTGCAAGACATACATGTGACATGTCATGAGCCAATTCCAATTCTATGTGACAAAACGAGTGCCAACAGTATCTCCAAGAATCTAGTCATGCACTCCAAGACCAAGCATATTCCTATCAAGTTTCACTTTCTTCGGGACCAAGTCATAGATATGAATATCAAGTTGGATTATATTGGGACAAAATAATAGATTGCAGACATTTTTACTAAGCCTCTCCCAAGAGAGACCTTTGAGTACCTCCGAGAAAAATTGGGAGTCATACTATCTCCTAATTGAATTTATTCATCTTCAACAACACAACGATATGATAAGGGGAGAAGTAAAACTACAAGGAGAACCCTTTGCTATTGATGCCAAAGGGGGAGAAAAAGTTGAGTAAAGGGGAGATTTGTTAACAAAGGGAGCCCATTCTAAGGGGGAGCTTTGAAGTTGTCATCAATGACAAAGGGGGAGAGTGTTGACTAAACTGTCATTGATGCCAACAGGTGTGTCTTGGTGCCCCTTGAGGATCCCCTAAGGGTTAGAAATCTGTCAATGTCAAAGGAGCCCTTTTGACTTTGTTCAAGCCCAAGTTTGAAGCCCTTGGAGCCCTTGGGGCAATGGAAAAATCTTTGTACACCCTTTAGTGTGTTTAAGTTTCCCTAAGTTGTTTCTATGGTTCCCCAGTTCCACAACCTCTGCCCTAGTACCCTAGAAAGTGTCCTTGGTGGGTTGAAGAAGTTGTAATAGGCCAAATGACCCATTCTGTGGCCATTTGTGTTTTAATGAGGTCATGGTACCCTAAGAGAGGTCTAGGAACCCCCACACTTGATGGTTTAATGGTCCTTGTACCCTTGAAGGAATGACAAAAGTAATGTGGGTCATTTGTGTGTTGATACCCTTGAGAAGGTCAAAATGTTTAAGAAAGTCCTTGAACCTACACCTTGATGGTCATGATGATGGGGTTCTTGGTGGCTAGTAAAGCACACCCTCACATGTGGTAACTTTGATGACTTACAACAAACCCTAAAACTCTTGTCATTTGACCTTTAACAAAAGAATTAAACTTAATAAATGACTCCCTTTGGAACCTTGCTACCACACTTGAACCCTTGATAAAGTCGGTCTCATTAAGTAATTAAGTATTAAAACATTTTAATTTAATAAAATTTCCATTAGACCTCTCCTTGAAATCAGCCCTACCTCTACTCTCTCAACGTCAAGTTTGAGTATTTATACACCAAAAGAGTGTCATAACAATTATCATCAACGAATGTGATATTTGGAAGTGTGACTGAGGAAGCCTACACCTGGATCTTCACAGAGATATTCTTTTGGGGCAAAACAACTTGAACAATCCGAGTTTTTGGAGATTGACAGCTGACTTTACAACTTGAACAATCCGAGTTTCTGGAGATTCACTGCTGACCTTACAACTTGAACAGTTCAAGTTTTTTTTGGGGTACTCAACAGTTGTTTGGGTGATGTTTTTATTGTTGCCTTTCTTCACCAACATTTGATGATTAAACTGAGTTCTCAGCGGTTGATTTCTTTGGGGCTTTATCAGTATAAACAGTCCGAGTTTGAGGACATCCAAAGCATATACGCAGTCAAGACTTGACTCCTCCTTAGCATACACAGCTCCGAATCTGAACAGTCCTGAAGTTTTACAGTATACAATGTACATACAGTCCTGAATTGTTGAAGACATCTGCACAGTCCCAAATTTTTGAGGTCAGCAGTGGTTAAGGTCACCTTCAAGTCCAAGGTTGGTCTTGTTTGAAGTCTTCCACAACAGAATTACACAGCCCAAGAAAAAGATTTGACATGCACTGTTTATAAGGTATGATCAATACACACTCTATTATGATGATGTCATGATTCATGTTATGATGTGATGATGCACTCCTATACACTATGATGTACACTCTATGATGTACACTCTATGATGATGATTCATGCTATGATGTGATGATGCACTCCTATACACTATGATGAACACTCTATGATGTGATTATGCAATCCTATACACTATGGTGTACACTCTATTATGATGATGCATACATGATGCATACTATGATGATGTATACTTGATGATGATGATGCATACCCTATGATGATACACTATGATGCATACCTTATGATCAGTGAAAGAAAAGCAGAACTACTTGATCAGTGACTGTGTATGATGAGGTGTACAATGATGTGCATGAACAGTGTATGGCAGTGAAATGACTTAGCAATATACAGTGATGAATTGGCAGTGATATGAGAGCATAGGTTATTAGTAGCAAATTCAGTGATTGGTTTTTACAGGTCCACAGGTTCAATCGTTTTCTTCTTCAGGGCGGTACGGAGGTGCTACTTGTCAGTTGCAGGCTGCAGCTGACGAAGCCTAAGGTGTTGTAGCCCCTTCCAGTTGTAGCTGGAAAAGTTGTATTAAATTTGTTACCCCAGTTGTTGTTAGGTCAAATTTATTTTTAAAAAGGCTTCCATGGTTTTACCCCCAGGACTTGGGTTTCCACGTTAAAATATTGTGTCTTGTGCATTTTGTTATTTTCATGTACATTGATGACATGCTATGATTGGTGATTATAAACTTGCTCTTGATTAAAATTTTTATAAATGTGCAAATACTGATTCACCCCTTTCTCAGTATTTCAATAGAGTGCTCTTCTAGAAATGATAACCAACCAGGAAAACATATCATCCATGTGCCAAGTGTCTTCATACAAGCAAGGATGTTCAAACAATGAGCACAGTAAGAGTGCACCCTAAAGACTTGTGCCAACCCTTTCAAGCAATAAGATGTGTGACTACCTCAAGATATGTGCTACAATAGAGGGCGTTCCAATAGAAACCATACATTATCATAAACCATCTCCAAGTGTGAAACCACTCCAAAGATCTAGGATGCTCTAGCAATTAGGCTTCCATGTTGTCAATTAGAGTCAAACCATTGACAAAACCCCCAAATCACCTTTATTAAGTCTGCAAAAGGTTAGCGCTCCATTAAGGGGTGTCAAGCATGCAATGAGCAAATGGCATATGAGCGAATTCCCCTTAAAAGAGTCAAATTGCTAATTTATTCCTGGTTCCACCTCCAGGAGGATTCATCACAATAAAACTTTAGGAGCGATAGCAAAACTTCTTAATCATACCATGGCATAATCATTAACACTTTAAAACTTAGGGATAGGGATCTTTCTCTCCATTGGTGGATAGGTCTGATATAATCACCATCTGTGAAATCTGCATTGTGAAGCCCTTCATTAAGCCATGAAATATTATTAAAATTACCCTCAAGCAGCAAAAGTCTAGGCATCTCAAAAAATATACAGTAAGGAATCTCCCTTTGTTTGCTGCACCCTATCACACATGTAGATGAAGGGGCAAAATTTCAGATCTGGAAAAAATTTTCAGTGCATAATTTAGGGGTTGCTGCCCTTTTTTGGTGGCTGGAAATTTCTGCAATAAAGATCAAACTGAAAATACTGATATTCCATACAAAATAGTCCCAAAAACTCATGCTTAAACTGATTTTTAATGCTCAAAATGAGTAAGGGATGAAGATATAATGGCTGAAAAAATTATGCACTTCCATATTCTGAGGAAATCTTCATTATTCATGAGAAAACATGGCTGGAAAATTTCTGAGTTTTCACTTTGATGAGAATGCCTTTTATGCTGTACCAATTAAGCCCTAGTGATTACAGGATATGACTGTTCATTAACAATGGATAATGCCTCACATACCTCCACATGTTTGGCTGTCCAAAGAAACCAAATCTGAAGACTCAGCCCTAGGGCTTTCGCTATTGATGTCGTAAAATGGGTTTCCATCAAAATATAAATAATTTCTATCCCATCTATGTTTTTCAATATGGAAGAGAGTGTCAATGCTTTCACACTCATGGTTGCCATGTCTACCCATTTGGTTCCAAATATGAAGTTAACTTATGTTGAGGGTTCAGATTTGGTTGATCCTAATCTATATAAGCAGTTGATTGGGTTTCTGATGTATTTTGTGAATATCAGGCTAAAAATATGTTACATAGTTAATCCACTAAGTTAGTACATGGTTGAATGTGGTTGGTCTCATTAGAAAGTTGGTAAGTATGCCATTCATCTTTTGGGACTAGAGAACGTCTTTTATGACTTTCTGATTTCTCTATTGGTCCTTTTTTTTCTATTTTAAAATATATGTGTGCATTATGTTATTTATTACTTCTTCATGATTAAATGCCATTGCAATTTCTGTAGTGTATGCTAAAATTTAAACAGAGTTCAATATCCCATTGTTTTGTTTTGGTGTAACATGTGTGCTGAGCAGTGGTTGTTTATCAGTAGGGATTTTTATGCAGTTCTCTAAATGATGCTTAGAATTATAATGCTTACTTATCATGCTTAACAGAGAAACTAATGTTTTTGTGTCACACTGAACGCTGTACTATGCAATTACTTCTGTTGATACTTTTTGGTGATTTCGTTTGTATAAAATAATTGGCATCTGCTATACACAAGTGCTAGATGCCTGTCTTATCAATGTTTTGGGCAAAAGAAACAATATAAGTGGGACTACGAGGAACTTGATTGCTTTGTATATTATATATGTTGATTGGTTGTAAAGCATATGTTTTCAGTGGTTATTGCTCTCTTTCTGGAAAGTCTTCAAATAATGGCATTATTAAATGTTTTTCTATGTAATTCAGTGTCTGCAGATATGGCACATGGGGTACATCCAAATTATTCGGAAAAATATGAAGATCATCATCAACCGAAATTGCAGAAAGGCATTGTGATCAAACATAATGCCAATCAACGCTATGCAACAAACACTGTGACATCATTTCTTTTTAAAGAAGTTGCAAGTATAAATCATCTTCCAACTCAGGTATGCATGCACTATGAATAAAATTAAGACTCAAAAAGGCACTGGAATTGATGGAATTATTTTCAAATAGAATAAGCTTCAATACTGCAAACAACAAAAGAGTTACAAATTTGAAATTAATATAAAAAATACCTCTTTGTTTTATATTTAAACAAGGGAACAAGGAAGTTATAGTCATAGGCACAGAAACCTGCCTCTTCTAGTGAAGATAAATGACTTCAAACACCTTTTAATCCAATTTTCAATCAGATTATTGTGTTTCGGCCAGACCAAGAATTTTCTATAAGGTTATAGACTCTCCGGAGATTGAGGCTAAGGTGGATATGCAGACAATCTGTAATGAATATAAATGAGATTATTAGTTATAATAGTGATTGTGACCTAAGGGTTGCATTCATGTCTTTTTTGTACTATAGAACCAGTCTTCTTGGCTACCTTCCAATTACCATTATAATATTCATTCTTATTAAATATTATTCTGTTCTTTTGGATTTGATATATTTATGGACTATTGTTCCTTTTTTATGTGATGGCTCAATGAAACCGTTGATTCATTACTGTGATATCATAGTGGGTTTCATTCCCTGCTGGCTGGGTGCCATGTCTTCTGCCAGGAGGCGATAAGACCTTGGGATGGGAAGCCACTCACTTCCATTCCAATCAACCTGCATTTGACACACTATACACCTTTGTCCATTCCTCTCTCTCTCTCTCTCTATATATATATATATAGATATATATAATTGTCAATTGGGTTTGTTACGCCTCTACAGTTTTAAGGATTCCAGCATGTCATTGGTAGAGGAGGGCGAAAAGGCCAAGTGTGGGGGCTCTTTGCTTGTGGTTGACCATGACCTGGCCCCTTGGTTTTGCTCTTGGAAATACTATGGATTAGTGGGATTGCTGACTGCCCTTTCTAGGGCTTCTTAGCCCTAGGGTTAGTGTCCAGGGCTTCCAGGGGTAGACCATTGGGCCACATGACCACCATCCTTTTATGACTTGAGGGGGACTATGCTTCATCGAGGGAGGTCATCCCTAAGTCCATCACCCCCTTCACACCCCACTAGGACTTTCTCTGCAGTTGATTTTACCCCCTCTTTCCAAATCGACCCCTTGATGTCTTCATGATTGATGAAGTCTCAAGCTAAGGCAAGGGGGACGTTGAGGGACTTTATTCATCATTCTGGGGTTAGTAGGGGCATAAGTTATAAGGCCCTCCTTAGGCTCGCTCTTGCAGTCACAGTGAGGCCTTGGCTTGCTTATTCTAGTATTTTTGATCATTTTATGTTGGTTTTAGGGCTTAGTCCTCAACGTGTGAGTCACATGCCCTAATTCTGTCTTTTAAAAAAAATATTTTAGTATTATTTTGTTTTAATTTCAAATTGACATGTAGGCTTGATAAAAAATTTAATCTTGTGCTAAAATGGATATAAATATCAATTCATTTGTGATTTGTACTATTATGTTACTTTTTTACCCTAGTTGGGTTCTCTAAGTGATGTGCACCTCTTGGATGACTTCCTATTTTGCTTGAAGTGGAAATTGGAGTATTTTCTAGTGTTTCTATGCACATGCAAGGTTGATGCTAGCATTGTTGGACTAACACAAGCTCAAGGATTGATTTTCTTGGTAAAGTTGGTGAATTTATGTTTCTTTGATGATTGAATGGTGGTTGTAACGCTGCATTGTTTCTGATTTAGGGATTTTTACCAACCTTTACTCAACTTAAACATCCCCTTGAGGGAGTTTTCTTTTCCTTGGGCCTTGGATCTTTGATTTTTGCCTAAATTAGGCTCCTCCAACGAACCCTATAGGTTGTTGTTGGATGCCCTAGTTTGGAAGAGAAGATAAATTATCTAAGAGGCTGGTCACCATCCCTCTTTGCCTAGGGTTTGAAGTACTATTCCTCAAAACCCCAATTATGTTATCTTTAATAAAAAATCAGTATTTTCATGTGTGAATAGTTGCATTTCATGGTTAAGTTAATTTTAGATCTGCATTTTGTAAACCCTAAAAACGTAGAAAATATAAGAAACCCTAAAAATTTCCAAAAATCGAATTTCCAAAAATATTTCAAATTTTCTAAAATTAAATTAAAGGAACACAGGACAACCTGAGAGAGAGTAAAGTACTGTAGGTTTAGTCGAGTACAGTAGTAGTCAAGGTAACACATTTAACAAGTGTGGAAACCCAATGAAATAGCAGCAGATGAGGAAAAATGACAGTCCACACACAACTAGACCTCGGTTAGCAGCCCTTACAAAACATATGGAATTCTTAGACCTCAAACACAACCCAACACATTAAAATAGTGCAGCAGAGGACTTGGGCCACTCAAACAAGGTGACGACTTCTTTTAGTAGACCCAAACAAATCACAGTAAGTCCCAGCAAGGAAATCACAGTCCACTAGGCATGTCAACAGAGATCACAACATCCCTAGAGGGGTTGATTAAAAGTAAAGACAACCCTACAGGAGCTGAGTACAGGTCACGACCTGCCTTAGAAGGTTGAAAGGGAGTCATGCTAGGACTGTAGTAGCTGAACTAGGGTCACGACGATCTTGCAAGGGTTGAACAATCAAATTACCATAGCTCTAGTAGGATGAACACAAACACAATAGCCGTAGTAGGATGATGGGCTCACGACATGCACCAACAAACACTAGCAGACCACAAAAGGCTCACGAAATCAACAAGTCATATGTTGTTATCAAATCATATTTTTAAAAGTTTATATCATTTATCATTGGTGATATCCCATTGATTTCTTTTTACTACCTATTGACCACCTAACCAAGTAGGTGGCCAACCATGTACCATGCACATGTACCATGTGCCTTGAAGAGGAGAAAGAAGTACCTATTAAAGTTTTTTCAAGTGAGACAACTCTTTTTCTTATCTTTTCTCCATGAAATTTCCGCACCCCTGCGGGGGATATTGTAATGATATGTCAGCATGAAGGTCTAGTTTTTGTATAACTTAGTTAGATAGGACTTTTTCATTAGGGAAGTCCTTTCATCGAGTGTTTTTTCCCTTGGATAATTAAAATTCATTTTTAGTGATTTTAATTATCTGAGTTTTTCACTCAAAAATACGTACAAAGTGGTGAAAGACGTTCTAATGATCTATTCCACGTGGTGACTAAGGCCCAAGAATGTTCTATGTAACCATGCTAGACACTATCCAGAGTCTTGCGAAATTTCATTAGGTTTTACCTAGGATTTTTTAATTTTTGGTGATTAAAAATTGTCCTTCAACATAAAAAAGTTGTAATGAAAAGAGGGTTAAATGGCATCTAATGCCCACGAATTGAGGTATGGGTAATCAAAATCAAGGGCATGATTCCCCCTACACCCTTGAGAAAGTTTGAAGTCATTCGGACAAGTCTTGCTAAGGTTTTGCTCACATTTGTCAAAGTTAGTCAAGGAATCAAGAAAATTGGCAAATAATTAACAAGCCAAATTTTGGAAAAGTGCCTAATGTCACTTAGAAGGTGAAATAATTGTTTTCTAATGTCATGATATGTTCCTAAGGTGACATTAGAGACAAAAAGCCCCCCCCCTCCCCCATGCAAGTGTTTGGGAAAAATGAAGATGCCACCCTAGGAGGGGCGTCCTCCCTCTTCACGGAAATTGTGATAATTAAAATAAGCCAAATTAGGGGGTCCTACTTTGGTGGCCCCCCCCATTTCTATTTGATTTCTCACCCTAGGAGGTGCCCCCAAGAGAAGTGGTTCCCCTCTTTGAGCTCCTACTCTCTCATTTTGGCAAGTAGCTTACATGCACTTGGGCTCTCTCCTCACTCATTTCCCATTTAAGGAGGCTTCCCCTCATTTGGGTTACACACACACACACACACACTCTTTCATGCTCTTGCTCTCATTATTTTTCTCATGCTCTCATTCCCTTGTTTTTGCTTGGGCCATTGTAATTTTCAGCCATTTGGCTTGTTAATCAAAATATTTGGAGGAATATTGTGTCCATTGTGCTCATTGATGATTTGCTTCCATGCTGAAGGAGCTACACAAATTTGGGAGGCCAAGGAAACACACTTATTTGCTTTCGTAAGATTTATGGTATTTTCATTCCTTAGATTTTGTGAGTTTTCATTCTTGTAGCAAAATAGGTTCATATATTTTCTTCGTTGAAATTCATAATTCTTTGCTCATTATTTGATTTTCACCTTCTTGTAGTTGTGTAGTAAAAATCTTATAAGTTGCAGACTATTTGGATTGAAGAGTGGGATTTCTTGGTAGGATGCCCCATTGCTTCACGTCTTAAACGGCAAAGGATAAATTTTTCTCTTTTACATACAAATTTTTGCATTTTATTTTTAGTTTGTTGAGTGTTTTAAATCTGATTTTAACTCTTATATACTCAAGTTCTTTCAAAATTATTCATTTGACAACTTTGTGTAAACTTTTTGTAAAAGAGGATTAGTTTGAGGAGCTAGAGGGGTAAAGGTCGTTATGGGCTGTTATCATAGATCTTGTAGTTACTCCGTAGAGTAATCCTATACAGGATGGCAGAGGAGACATGCAACCAAAGACACGACCTACGAAAACCCTAACCCCCAAAAGATGGATGGTTGTCACACCGGTTAGGATTTCCTTCGCTTTATGCCACTGAATGCCCATGTGACAAAGGGGGAGACCCAGACCTATCCTATAAGGACAAACCTATAGCTAATCGCCAAATCAAACCAATAAACATAAAATACATAAGGTTAGAGTTAGAAACCCTAGATTTAAGGGATAAGCCACAAACTAAGGAATGCTTGAGTAGAGGCGGTTAAAGATGTTCATTTTGTTACTCAAGCAACATAACACAGTGACTTATGGAATTTATGATTGAATCTAGGATTAGCGTGTTTGTTCAAACGATCAACCCTGGGACCTTGGGGGATTTAAACAAAAAAATAGTAATTTCCCAAGGTGAGTTTGGAACAAAGAATGAAGGATTTCAACACACTTGCTTAGATGTAGGATTTGACATATTGACAAATTCTAAGAAAAATCAGAATCGAGGAAAAACACAGGGAACTGGCTGCCAAGTTCAAGAGGGGCGCTCTCTTTGTCGAGGATCAGTGCCTGAAGGTGGGAAAATGGAGTCTAATGCTGACGCCTAGGAGGGGGAGGGGTTTTATTGGGATGGCCGACAAAACCCACATCACCGAATTTGCAGATTCCCAGTGCAAATCGATTCGGTGATTTTTCGTACTTTCTACCAAGGGTTTTTTCAGTAAAAATAGTGATGTGCAATGCATGAAAAATAAAATGCCGAGAACTAACGTGAGAGACGTACTTGAATCATGTAGATAAGTTCTTGGATGATGAAGAATGTTCTCTTTCCGATCAAATGAGAGTTCCGAGCAAGTTTCTGATGAATTGAAGCTCCACTCTATGACCCTAGCGCCCCCTTCTACCTACCATGCCAAGGAAACAATTAGCACGACAAAATTAATGGTATTTGCAGGATAAAGAAAGGATGAAAAATCATAAAAAAGTAATCACTCACTGATAACCAACAACGAGAATCAGCAACAGGGTGAGTCTTCCCACCAACGTGCCCTCTTCAAGTTCGCCTCCTTCAAGCTGCAAATGGATGGGTACAAGAAAATATACGAATCTATGCTGGATTTATCTTAGTGCAGAAGAATCACGGTACCAATCATCACCACATTCATTTATCTATCAAGAGACAAGTAGTGAGTCCTAGAAAAATCTCTTTATTCAATATTCCAATGCTAAGGCTCATGCTTTACAATGGGGGGATTACCTCTCTTAAATAGCTCGAGAGTTTGCGTTTTACCTAACTATCATCCGAAGGTTGAGATTAAGACATCATCAACGGTGGATATCATCAGTACAAGTATCAATACATGGATCAAAATTACCACATCAAAGGGGGGTGTACTTTTGCTCAAGGACGCCTCCCTAAGGTGGAAATCATAACATAACATAAGATACAAGTTCAACATGATAGTACATCAAAGGGGGTCACTAGGGGCTTAATTCACCCATTACAACCTCATAACATAAGATATAACAATATAATACAACAATTGGCTAAGTGAGGGGTGCCCCTTGGGGGGCGTCCTCACTGGCTAAGCCAAACAAAATAATCCCAGACCAAATGCTGACTGAAAATGCTGAAGAACTCTCTAGGAAGCCAAAATACATCATCTGAGAAGTTTCCCTGCCATTTCCTTGACCCAACAAGCCAAATCGTTTTTCAGTGAATTTCTTAGTTCATTTCTGGTGGTACATGATGAATATGGTTGTCTATGATTGTCATTGAAGACAACATTAATGACAAAGGTGAAGAGTGATGAACATGGCATTAAAGCCATTAATGATCAAAGGTTGATGACAAGGCCATGATAGTTGGGCAAGAAGGACAATGGAAGGACAAATGACCCATACTATGGTAATTTGTGGCTTAATAAGGGTATGGAACCCTTAAAGAAGGTTATGGTGCATATAAAGGCTTGGAGCCCACTTATGGTGGTCAAATGAACCCTTGAAGAAGGTCTTTGTATTTTTTCATTGAAGCTCTTGCTATGTTGTATGATGATGAAGATCATAACAAGTATGGAGCCCATGGTCTCTTCTTGAAGACCAAATAAAAACCATGAGAAGTTGGCTCATCCTTTAAATATAACTCTTAATTAAAAATAAATATGTTTATGAAGAAGTCGACTCTAAATTAAATTAAAAATATGCAATAGGTCGGCTCACTTAAATATTGAAAAATATATAAACAAAAGTAAAATTTCAAATAAGAAGTCGGCTAAAAAACTAGCATGAAAACTAGTATAAATAGGGCTAACGTCCTTATTCTTTTTGAAGTGAATTTGTGTGGAAACAGTGCTCTGAGATTTTCGGGAGTTTATCATAGCCGTAGACACCAGAGAATAGAAGGAGTACAGAGCCAACGAAGAAGGTTTCAAGGCAGTCTGTTGACACATCTTTCTATTTGAAAAAACGAATGCAGCATAATGTTTCTGTCATCGAAGTACAGTAGCAATCTTGTTATGGTTTAAGGGTTCCTTTGGTGGCTGATTTGGGACAGGAGTTCAATCTTCTTTTTACTGTACATTCCACTTGTTTTTGGCCTCCCTTTTGACTATACATTGGACTGATTTTCAGAACAGAATTTTGCCTTGTTTTGGACTCTTCTTTGCACTGATTTTAGTAGCCACAGGTACATTAAGTCTGATCCTGTTAACGCAAATGTAAGATCAGTCTTAGGAGATAGTTGAAAGGCCTAAAATGAGGCCATGACAAATCTGAGGAAGGAAATCGCTGAAATGTTCTAAGATCATGTATTGTTGAGAAATCTGGTTGCAATATGAAGAGACAAGCTTTGGCAAAGTGACATCTACAGGATTGTAAATGCTAAAGAATTGTTCCAAGTGTATAAGACATAGGCTTGTAACTTCTGAGTTTAGATGATGACAGCCTTTGCATTGACAATTATGATTAAGTAAGTTGAGAAGATTAGTAGTTGACTGATTGAGCAGTATAGAGTTAGACATAGGGACTTGCATGACTGTTGACATGACATGACTGATGATCAACTGACTTGACAGTATATTAGAAGTATATATTTTAATGACTAGAGCATGCTTTCTTGAGCAGACGTACATGAAAGTACATGTTAGTGATTACAGTGAATAGGAAAGCTGTTGGTAAACCCTTGATGACTTGAATGCATCTAGCAAACTCTTGTACAAACATTTGCAGACTAGAAGACATGACCATGACCAGTTTATGAGTAGAGATGACAAGGTGACAGGCTGATGTGCAGAAGATGAATTGGCAGGGATGATCTTGTACTTGATGGTGATAGCCAAGTTGCATGATAGAATTGGATATGTGATGTGACGGGTGTTCATATGTAAATACAAGCTCTGTTTTGTACATGTTTTCTTAGTAGGATCTAAGAAAAACTAGGTAGGGTCCTAGATAAGGAGTTGGCGCTCTTTGTTTCAGTAGGTGCTAAATTGCCTCACGGTTGTAGCCGTTTGAAATACAAAAATATTACAAATATTATATATTGTGTCTCTTATGCAATGTGTTGATGATTGTGTGTTTTGATGAATGAATTGATTATTGAAGCATAGTCTATTGATGAATATGATGTTAAATTGAATGTGAAATGATGGCTTAAGTTTGAGAGTTTGAAGAAGTTCAATATGAAATGATGGCTTAAGTTTTAGAGTTTGAAGAAGTTCAAATTTGAAGTAAGGCCAAGCTCACCGATTCACCCCCTCCCCCTCTGTGAGCCATTCTGTCTAACAGTACATCCTCTGAAATTGAATAAAATCATCATAACTCTGTCCAGGCTGAGAACTGGGGCAATCTACCTATACTAGATGATCTGGAGACATAGAAGAATGGTATAAGTGACTACTCATACCCCTTGGAACACTGCAATGCTCTAGGAGAACCAAAATCACTGCCATAATAATAAAGTGATAATAATCATTGAATGTGAAATTTGAGGCCAAACTCTGAAAACTGAAACTGCAGTATTGGTCCTGGGCATGTCTGGAGTAAATATAGGCACTATTGTTTTTTGAGTCACTACCTTGGGAACCATGTTTGACTTGGTCAACTGGGTTGACCAGGTCAAAGCACCCAAACTGTAGATGAGATACTGCACCAATATGATCCTACATGTATCCAAGGTAAGAAATGCTCCAATGGTGTATATTAAAACCCAACTTAAGTCATGTTATTCAGAGTCATGGTGACAATAATAATAATAAGTAAGATATACTTGTGCCTTCTAAATATCATTGAACCTTTTGGAAGTCTCTTGTACATGCCATGCTTAGAAAGTTTAAACAGTCTGCTAGTGCCGAGTGAAGGTGGAAAAAAAGGCTTAAGGTAAAGGGAAATGACTCATGACTGACTTTGACTATGTGATCTCTCCGAATGATAACCGATACACTCAACCAAAAAGACATATGCATGACAGATAGTAACAGGAAAAGGCGGTGTCTCACAAATGGATAAAGTACTTGGGCCTATGTTGTAGGAAACATGGCCCCCGCCCACGTCCCCAGCCCATTTCCGCACGGAAACTTGGAAACTCGTACCGTCCGGCAAGGAAACTCGTTTCCGAGAGTGAGGGGACGTTTCTCGTTAAGGAAGTATGTTTCCTTCAGAAGGAAACCCATTTCCAAATCATTTTTGCCCAAAAAGTGGCGTTTCCTCTATCAGTCCACTAAAACACGTCTTTTTCAATTGTTTTTTGGGTTTTTCCTTTACCGACTAGGGGTTTAGAGGCTTCGGAAAAGTTCTTCAAGGATTGGGTTTGTTATAAAATAACACCCAATGCCCATTTTTCCCACACGACTCAACATTTCTCTCATGGATTTCGTCATTGGCTCATGATGGCTTCTTGTTCTATTTTTGAGGAGTATGAAGATGAGCCCGAGCGTGATGACTATTAGTCTTTGGGCTTGAATTCATGTTTTCTTTATACTTTCATTGTTCATGTTGATGTAGTATTGTACTTGCAACCTTGTATATAAAGGCTGATTTTGGAATCTGGATATATATGTATTAGCGGCTTAGCCTCATTTTGAAGGTTGTTTTTTGGCTATTTCCACTTGCATTATGGAATCGTTTATGGGTAAAATCGTTGCGTTGTTTTAGGATATTACTACCTAGTACTTGCATCATGGAATCACTTATGAAATTATCAGTAAAAGTGTTACATGTGACGTTGAATTTAATCTGTAAATAATTATAATATATATATATATATATCACGTTTCCCCGTTTCCTAAATTTTGGGGAGTTACGTTTCCATGCGTCCCTGTTTCCCTGTTTCATGCAACTTAGACTTGGGCTTGTTTCCTTCAGACTCTAGCAAGTTTTCCTTTTCATTACTTTATAATATAGGTCAACCTTCAAAGGCAGGTGCGCTGGAAGCCTTCTGGGCTCTGGTACGGACAATGACATAACCTTTGCAGGCTAGTCTCACATGTTTCCTTGTGGGGGCAAATGAGCCAAACACTATACAATGCTTGAGTGGTCATCCTTTGACCATTGGCCTTTTTTAATAACTTTCTTTTTCACATAAGATAGTAGCCAGCCTGCAAGAGCAGGTGCCCTAGAAAGCCTTCTGGGCTATAGTAAATGACTAAGACCTAGCCCCACTTCCAACGAGCAGTCCATAGCCTCGACGGGTTTGCCTCTCCCTGTTCCCCTGTGGAGGGAAGATGAGCCTTACATTATACAAAGAATGAGTGCTCAACCCCTTGGCCATTGACTACTTTTTAAACATTTATACTTTGCATTATTTAGATATAGCATTTATGCGTTTCGATGCTTTAGGGTTTAGCAACACTGTTTGGTGGAACACTTGTTTTGAGGACTAAAGGAGAACTACTCGATGAACCCAGCCACATTGGCCAAGCCACAAACTTCATAGCCAAAGACACATAACAACATGGAGTTTATCATGCATAGGGGTGAAGATGGGGAAAAGATCTTCAATCTCACAAGTCTCAATCAATCTAAGTCATGGGATAGAAATTCAAATAACGGATGAACTGGATGGATGGAGACAAATGACATATGGAACCAATATAGCACTAAGGTTTAACATTTGTGTAAAGCATAGCATGAGCAATAGTCTTCAACATTGAGTTCTTTGATCAGTGTTGGCACAAGTTCAAGCATCAGTATACATATAAGCAGAGGTCACCATGATCATCCTAACAAAACAAGCCTAGGTGTTTAATATACATTACAGAGCACAAACAACAAAGGAAACGTATACCTGATCTCACCTTATATACTTGTCTCCATCTGATAAGTCCCTCTGTAACTGTGTGTACCATATCTACTTTGCTACTATGCTCAAATGAACTAGATCACCTCTGAAATCATCTCAATGGACAAGTGAATCTCAGTCCTAGCACGGAAACACTGCTAAACAAGGCTCTAAAATGGGTGAGGCCGTATTGATCCATGCTAAAACCCCATGTGAATGAATAGCTCGGAAGAATAAAGAGGTCAATCTGTATCTTGCATCATGGTAGCCCAACTGCAAATGTATATGTGATTGCAAATGTATATGTGATAACAGGGCCTCGTGGCAATTTTTGTCCTCCTGTTGAGCACCCTATTTTTCTTTGGGGCTGGTTTTTGGAGCTAGGAGAGCCTTGTGCTCTCTTGTTGAGCACCCAACGGTTTCTCTCAATTGAGGGATAAGGGTTGGAGGTAGACAGCTTAGTTAGTTTGCATTTTCTTGTACAACACTTTAATCCCCCTAAGCACAAGTGAGACCTAAAATTAATTAAAACATACAGGACCATTCACAGAGCATTGCATCCTTTAGTTTAATAACACTCCATTGCAAATTCTTTATTCAAAGTTCTTTTTTTGATTCGACACAGTTGCAAGCAAGTCTAATTTACCATTGGTTTTATTTGCTTAGTGTATTTTTCAGTAATTTAATTTGATGATCGGTTATTATAGATTGTGAATAGCTTAAATTGATTTATGTATCTAATAATGTTGTAAAGTTTAATTTAGTTTATTTGTGATTCCATAGCCCTAGCGAAATAGGCACTAGTTTAGCAAGCAATTGGTCATTATTCATTCTTAGAGATTTATTTAGTTAAAATTTCAAAGAAGAGTTTGCCTATCATTTGAAATTATTGCATTTTTGCATGATTGATTGCCATAAAGCTTAAATTAATCTAACCATCTTTTAACTAAAACACAACCTTTGAAACATAGTAAATAAGGACTATCCCCCTTGACCTTTTTAGGAGTTTGGTCTAAACAAAGGAGTTAGGAATCGAGGTGACATTTGGGTTCTAAACTCATGTTTCCCTCAAGAACACATCAAACGGTTGGGAGACTTATATGTGGTGAGGTGTGTTTTAGGTGGCAACACTACCTAAAAAATTAGGTGACATCACCTATACATTAGTGTCTCATGTTTACAACGGATAAATGAGAATTCCCATAGTAGAATGTTTATAGCAAAAAACAAACTTTTATACCAATTAGTAATTAGAGAATGTTTACAGTGTACACCTAAAAACAATCACATTGGAAAAAATCTATAGAAAATTAGAAATACACGGAAGTTTTTTTTAAAAATTTGCTAAACAACGCCATTGTAAATGCAACTTATACAATATGATATGCATTTTCTACATTCTGAAACAAGTGAACAAAAAAAGCCAAGTAAAAGATTGAAAATGTCTAATTTTCATGCAGATCTCTACATGACTTCATATGGCAATTCATGGTATTCCCAATAGTAGCCATTACTTATTAAATTTTGAGATGTACCAAATATTCCATGAAATTGGAGATGCACAATTGTGGACTATTACTAAAACCTTTAGGATTTTACATATCCATGTTACATTTTTGTTGGAAGTTTTTATATGTGGGTGAAAAGTATAAATGTGCATAGCACTATTAACATAAATTAGGCTAAAAATATATATTTATAATAAGGTTGAAGCCTAAATTTCACTCAATTTATTTAAACTTACCTAGTTGGCAAATTTTGTTATAATTATGATCGGTGATCGACTAGGATTATTACACGTTTGTAATTTGTGATTTCTTGGACATCAATCTGTTTATCTGCCATGAAAGACCTGTTGCTGCTTGAAACACACTTGATCGTGGAAAAGTCTTCCAACCACTAGGTGTGTTCCCGAGGGCAACTATGAGTTTATAACCCAATGTCACCTCGATTCCTAACTCCTCTGTTTAGACCCAACTCCTAAAAAGGTCAAGAAGGGTAGTCCCTATTTACTATGTTTCAAAGGTTGTGTTTTAGGAGTTAAAAGATGATTAGATTAATTTTAAGCTTTATGGCAATCAATTATGCAAAAACGCAATAATTTCAAATGTCAGACAAATCTTTCTTTGTTCGTAAACCAAATATAATTGCAAGAGAAATATAGTATTACTAAACTGGTGCCGACCTGAATCGGGCTATGGAGTCACAAGCAAAGATTACAATGAAATTGCCAAAATGCACAAATTGCACTAAATCATTCGTTCACCACAATAATCAAAAGACCACATTCATCAAATGTAAAATACTTTAAGCAAACAAACTAGAGTGTACGAGATGAGCTTGAAGTAGAACTTGAACCAAATGAACAATGACTGCAATAGTAAATAAAATGAAAGATCATGATGTTGTGCAAGTGGTCAAATAGATTTTAATTTATTTTAAGGTCTTTCTTTAGCTTAGGGGATTAATGTGTTTGGATGAGAAAATAAACGAACTAACTAATGTGTCTTCCTCCAACCCTTATCCCTCAACTGAGAGAAACTGTTGGGTGCTCAACAAGAGAGCACAAGGCCCTCTCTGAGTTCCATAAGTCAGTCTCAAGAACTATTTGGGTGCTCAACAAGAGGACACTAAGTGCCACGAGGCCCTCAACGACCTCTACCCCTCTAGCTCCACACACTAATCCTCTTTTCTCAATCTTGCAATAATAGATTGAAATGCCTATTATTCTATCCAACTCGAATATTTTCCCTTTCTTGTCACCCAGGGTCGGACCAATTGCCAAGGGGAGTGAATACGGGGCGAAGATTGGGGCAAGGTTTATTTTATACAAAATGAAGAATTTATCAATTATTAACAACGCAAGCGAGCACGATACTGCAAGGTTGACGTATCCAACTCATTTGCAAGGTGTGGGAAATTGAAATTAACAAAAAATGAATGTTTAGCTGGCACGATTTTGCAATGATGGCATAGCCAAATCACTTGCAAGGTGTGGGAAAAATGAGATTGAAATAAAATAGAATGCTAGCTAGCACGGTTTTGCAAGGATGACATAGCCAAATCACTTGGAAGGTGTGGGAAAAATAAAAGAAGAAAATAAAAATAAAATGAAACTCTAACTAAGCTAAATCCAAGCCAGTCAACAATTGCTTATGCAAAGGTGGGCAAACCCAACTTCTTTTGCCTGCAAGGATGGCAAACAAGGGAAACTTCAACTTGACTTAAAATGCAAGATAAGAAATCAAGTCCAAGAGACTCTCTTGGATTTGTTACAATGGCTGAAATTTCAACATAAAAATAAGAGGAAAGAAGTGGGAAAAGTCGTGTTTTCACCCCTTTCTTGTGATTGCTTTGAAGCTTTTCCTTTGGGGTAGCCTTTCACCCTTCTTGGCTGAAATTTGACAGAGTTTTGCCTTGTTTTGTTACAACTTGCTAAAAACCAGCAAACATAAAATTATTAAATGTGCCCGAAATCACAATGGGGAAGTTAGTACGTTAGTGCAATATATATACAAAATTTACACAAAGTTGTCAAATGAATCATTTTGAAAGAACTTGAGTATAAAAGGGTTAAAATCAGATTTGAAACACTTAACAAATTAATATTAAAATGCATAAATTTTTATGTAAAGAAAGAGAAAATTGGTCCTTTGTTCTTCAAAAAGTGAAGCAATGGGGCATCCAACCGAGGAATCCCACTCTTCAATCCAAACAACCTGCAACTTATAAGATTTTCACTACACAACTTCTAGAAGGTGAGAATCAAATAATGAACAAAGAAATCATAAACGTCAAACTAGAAAATATATGAACTTCTTTTGCTACAAGAATGAAAACTCACAAAATTTATGGAATGCAAATACCATAAATCTTATCAAAGCAAGTATGCTTCATTGGCCAACCAAACTTGTGTAGTTCCTCAAGCATCCAAACAACCTGCAACTTATAAGATTTTCACTACATAACTTCTAGAAGGTGAGAATCAAATAATGAACAAAGAAATCTTAAACGTCAAACTAGAAAATATATGAACTTCTTTTGCTACAAGAATGAAAACTCACAAAATTTATGGAATGCAAATACCATAAATCTTATCAAAGCAAGTATGCTTCATTGGCCAACCAAACTTGTGTAGTTCCTCAAGCATGGAAGCAAATCATCAATGGGAACAATGGACACAAGATTCATCCAAATATTTTGATTAACAAAGTCAAATGACTGAAAATTACTATGGCCCAAGTAAGACCAAGGGTAAGAAAGTAAGAGAAAAGAATGAGAGCAAGAGCATGAAAGAGTGTGTAGCCCTAATGAGGAGGGGAATCCTCCTTAAATAGGAAATGAGTGAGGAGAGAGCCCAAGTGTATGCAAGCCATTTGTCAAAATGAGAGAGTGGGAGCTCAAAGAGGGGAACCACTTCTCTTTGGGGCATCTCCTAGGGTGAGAAATCAAATAGAAATGGGGGAGAAACCCCCCTCTAATATTTTTAATCTTTATTCTAGGCCCAAAGGAGGGGACCACCAAAGTGGGACCCCTTACTTTGGCTTATTTTCAATTATCTCAATTTCCATGAAGATGGAGGGCGTCCCCCCTTTAGCGACATCTTCATTCTTGTGAAAAACTTGCAGGGGGGGTGGGTTTCTTCTAAAGTCACCTTAGGAACATAATATAACACTTAGAAACTTAATTTTCCCCTTCTAAGTGACTTTAGGAACTTTTCCAAAATTTGACTTGCTAATTATCCTGATTTCTTTGACTGACTTTGGAAAACATGATCAAAACCTTAGCAAGCCTTGTTCGAATGACTTCAAACTTTTTCCAAGGGTGTAGGGGTACTCATACCATTGATTTTGAGTACCCATACCCCAATCTGTGGGCATTAGATGCCATTTCACCCTCTTTTTATTACAACATTTTAATGCCGAGGCCCGAGGGACATTTTTTAATTACCAAAAATTAAAAAATCCTAGGTACAACCTAATGAAATTCCTCAAGACTCTAGATAGTATCTAGCATAGTTACATAAAACATTCCTAGGCCTTAGTCACCCCATGGACTTGATCATTATAACACCTTTCACCACTTTGGAGGTATTTTTGAGTGAAAAACTTAGATAATTAAAATCACTAAAAATGAATTTTAATTATCAAAGGAAAAAAACACTCTATGAAAGGGCTTTCCTAAAAGGTCCTAGGTAACCAAGTTATATAAAAACTAGACCTTTATGCTGACATATTATTACAATATCCCCCGTAGGGTGCGGAAATTTCATGGAGAAAAGATAAGAAGAGCTATCTCGCTTGAAAAAACTTCATTAGGTACTTCTTTTTCATCTTCAATGCACATGGTACATGGTTGGCCAACTAGTTGGTTAGGTGCTCAACATTCTGGCTCCAACTGTGGGACGCGTTCTCGATCTAGTCTTCAGACAAGGAGAGGATACGAGAACTCCAAAATCTCTGGTTCTTATAATTTGTAAAAATATCTCAACTTGACAAGAAAACCTTAGTAGTACAAGTTCTATGAAAAATTACAATGAACCATAGGTTGTTTTATTAGAAACTAAAAGAAACCTAAATATAAAAAATAAATGCAGAAAGTAAATGCTCACTTTAAGGAGCTTATTTTCCTACTCCAAGAAAAATAAAATAACATCTTAGGTAAACTCAAATATCCAATGCAACCACTTAAGCATTTTATCAACCTTAAAAAAATTTGTCTTGTTGTTGGTTACCAGCCAAAGCAAGGACACATTTATTAAGAAATGCAAACCTGCGTGATGATCCAGAATGGGCAGGCGAGATGGAGAATCATAAGCATGGATAATGTGATCAAACTGCTTCCCAAACTGACAGGTTTTGCTGCAGGCTTCTTCTATCCAAGATTGGATAAGACTAATGTACGCATTTGTCTGATGAGGCACATTGACTACTTCATCGCTCTGTTAAATAAGGCTTATGGAATTATAATTCTTTGTATAAGTCCCAAGCTGCTACAAATCATAAGGAACCTCTGTACATGAAGATGAAGGCTGGGACTGTTCTTCAATTAATTGCACCGAATCTAGATCTTCATTGTACTCTTTCTCCAAGTCTTTATTACTAATACTTGTGTACGGTTATGAATGACACGACTCTGAATAATCATATGGAAAATTTGAACATTCACTTGCCATACCAAGATCTGCCAAAGTCTCAAGATCCACACTCCCTTCCCTGGGCATGTTGTAGATGGGATTCTCAAAATATTTTCAAAAGTCTCATATATTGGATTTTCAATAAAAGTCCAATATTCATCATTCCCATCTATGTTAGTGACGAGAGAGTCTTTATCGCTGGTATCACATTCCTGGATATAACTAACCTCCTCATGTTCACAATGATCATCCTTAGAATTTTTGGTTTCAAAGATACTACAAGCAGTAAAACATTTCAAAACTTCATCCCTAAGTGGTGAACATGGAGGAGTGTCACCATGCACATTACAAACTTCAAGAATTTCTTCATAAGTTTCATTATAAGCCTCTATAATGGTTTCTTCTTGAGGTGGGTCTGGGGTGCAAATGTGATAATCATCACTGAAATAATAATGAAAAGATCCTCAATCTTCAATATTTTCTGTTGAGGGCTCATGAGGAGGATCTTCAACAATGTCTGGATTTTGATAAACTTCTTCATTGAGATCATCATGGAGGCGTTGCTCCATTTGTTCTCTTATCCTTTTTAGTTGGTCAAAGTCCTTCTCTAAAGTAGTCATCATATCTTCTTCACCATTATGCCACCTCTTAAAAAAATTTTCAAGAAATTTTCAAGGGACGTAATGCTTTTATCAGGAAGGCCATAATACCACATCCAAGCATCCTCACTTAGTGTACTAACAAATGCCCGCATCTTACTATATTGATGAAGTATGTTGACATCATTTACCGAAAATGAAAGAAAATCTATGATGTGACAGACAGCTGAATCGCCATTTCCAAAAAAAATAGGAAGCATAACACTTCTCTCCTCTGTAAAACATGGCTCGTGGTTGGAAAAGCCCGGGATGTCCGAGAAGTTAATGGGAGGATATGCACTTGAAATTTTTGCTCTGGATTCTTCGTCATCCATAATGGTTACTAATAGCATATATCTGAGTTAATCATTCATTTCGAACTGGACTAGAGCTATCAGCAATGAGTTCATCTACAAAATCAATCTCAACAATTTTATGAGAAATAGGGTTTTATCCCTTCAATGGAGTCTACACGTGAGAAGAAAAATATGCATTATAAATTTCTCACCAAAAACAACTATATTTGGTTTTCTTTTAAATTACAAAACAAAAAGGTCAGTGGAGTCGCTAGATGAATAATAAAGTTCTACTCTAAACATTCATCAAACGAAGCAAAAGCCAAAAGGAAAGAAAAAGTCGTACTCCGGGAACAAAAAGACTTGTCCCCGGCAACGACGCCAAAAATGTTGCCGCCTGAAACACACTTGACTGTGGAAAAGTATTCCTGTCACTAGGTGTGTTCCTGAGGGAAACTATGAGTTTAGAAGCCAATGTCACCTCGATTCCTAATTCCTTCGTTTAGACCCAACTCCTAAAAAGGTCGAGTGGGGTAGTCCCTATTTACTTTGTTTAAAAGGTTGTGTTTTAGGAGTTAAAAGATGATTAGATTAATTTAAGCTTTATGGCAATCAGTCATGCAAAAATGCAATAATTTCAAATGATAGGCAAATCTTTTTTTGTTCGTAAACCAAATATAATTGCAAGAGAAATATAGTATTACTAAACCAGTGCTTGCCTGAATCGAGTTATGGAGTCACAACCAAAGATTACAATGAAATTGCCAAAATGCACAAATTGCTCTAAATCATTCGTTCACCACAATAATCAAAAAACCACATTCATCAAATGTAAAATACTTTAAGCAAACGAACTAGAGTGTATGAGATGAGCTTGAAGTAGAACTTAAACCAAATGAACGATGACTGCAATAGTAAATAAAATGAAAGATCATGATGTTGTGCAAGTGGTCCAATAGATTTTAATTTATTTTAAAGTCTTTTTTCAACTTAGGGGATTAATGTGTTTGCGTGAGAAAATAAATGAACTAACTAATGTGTCTACCTCCAACCTTTATCCCTCAACTAAGAGAAACTGTTGGGTGCTCAACAGGAGGACACTAAGTGCCACGAGGCCCCCAATAACCTCTACCCCTCTACCTCCACACATTAATCATCTTTTCTCAATCTTGCAATAACAGATTGAAAAGCCTATTATTCTAGCCAACTCGAATCTTCTCCCTTTCTTGTCATCGAAGATCGGACCAACCGACAAGAGGAGTGAATACAGGGCGATGATTGGGGCAATGTTTATTTTAAACAAGATGAAGAATTTATTAATTATTAACAACGCAAGCCAACATGATATTGCAAGGGTGGCGTAGCCAACTCACTTGCAAAGTGTGGGCAATTGGAAATAACAGAAATTGAATGTTTAGCCGACACAATTTTGCAAGGATGGTGTTGTCGCCTAATACACACTTTATGACACGGGGAAGTCTCCAACCCGCTTTGTGTGTCCTTGGGGGCAACTTAGAGCTGAGGACCACTGTCACCTAAGTCTACCAACTCCTCTGTTTAGGCCAAATCCCAACAGAGCCAAGGGGGGTAGTCCCTACATGAAATTATTCCTAAGTTTATTAACTATTAGTTAAAGGGATATTTTATTAAGGTTTGCAAAACTAAGACTTTACACTATCTAAGGAATGACAAGTAGCATGCAAATGCAAAAATTTCCTTTTAATGGCAAACAAACCTTGAGATAAATGAAGACTAGTGCCTATTAACAAATGGAGTCCAAAGATGAATTACAACTTTACAGATTTACAAATGAAATTGAAATCTACGTTAATTAAACCCACAGTTTAGGTGTTATCTAAATCAAACCAGATTACAGTATGGACAAATGAACACTATGAACAACATAAATAGTAATGAATGGGCAGTTAAGTAGTATAAAAAATATCCATAGTTGTATCAAATGTTATGGACAGATTGAATGAATGGAACAATTATTAAACTATTACCAAAAAATGCCGAAAGGAAATGAATCAATTGTGTTACACAAGATCTACAGATTACTAAACAATGTGATTACTTAACCAAATGAATTACACCACATGAGATTGCAAAACTGAAAGGAAATACTTGTAATTGAAAAGTGAAAATCTTGCAGTGAAATAAAATGTGAAAGTTCTTGTAGTAAAAGCCTTGAATAGAAGTGACTTGTGTTTGTAGGACGTTTTGCAATGTCTCTTGTAAATTTTAATAAATTTTAAGGGGGTCTTAATTTTCAGTTAAGTCTTCGAACTAGTGGTGTGACTACTCCAATCTAGTATCTCTCAAGTCAAAGAGGGAGTGCCGGTGCGCTCAAAACAGTGAAAACAAGTCCACCTGTAGCTGCCAGGTCAAACCCCAATGCTCCGGTGCTCAACAAGGAGGACGTAGAACACCTAGAGACCCCCACGGTCTTCTACTCCAACTAGCTTCTGAGGTCACTGTTTTTAATAAACTGGAAAAATAGCAAGATGGATGCCTATTAAACTAGATCCCTCAAACCCCTCCGCTTTTCATACCCTTGATCCGAGTTCCCTAAAGGGAGATAACGAAGGGCAGAGGATACACGGATGAATGTTAGGTTGTACATTACTCTTTGCAAAATTTAAATGACGAGAAGTAAATTACAGAATTAAAATAACCCACAAGCCTCAAACCGAGCTTTGTGTCACAGGGCACGATGCCAGTACCTTGAGGTACTTGGAGCAACTAAACTATAGAACATAAAGAAAAACTAATCTAGATGCTTGCTTGAAAAAATGAATGCTCAAAAGAAACTAAGTTAAACCAATAATGCTAACCACACAACAATCTCCCGAAAGGAGAAGGTGGGTAAAATTCAAAAATCTAGATCCATTTGAAATGGAAAAACAATAGCTAGTGATCTACTTCCTACTCTACTTCCTAATCTATTTACATATAGATTACAAATGCTTTATAAACTTTTGGAGAATACCCCAAGAGAACTTCTCTTTGGGGTATACAAATATCAACAAAGAAGAGAGAAAGGTAAAGGTTTGAACCCTTTTTGGAACCGGTTGAAGGTTTGAGGTATTTCTGGGCCAATTTGGGCAGCACCTCCCCTCACCTGTGTAAAACCTGTCACAAACCAGCAAGCAAAGCTTGTTGGAAATCACAGAAAACTCAAGGAAATTATCAGAAAAGTTAGTAAAAAAAATCACTAATTTAGGGCAAAAATCTGATTGAAAAAAATAACTAAAATGTGATGTCTGAGTTTCCAACCACCTAAATGCTACTAAAATATCAGATCTGAAATGTTTAATAAAAATACTAAAGATTTTGGCCCTAAAAATGGTTTTTTTATCACTATACAATGGTAGAAACCCTAGATCTAGAATTAAAAAAAACAAATCTGAAAACAAGAAACCCTTGGAGGAGCCCTTCTTAGCTTTAGATCCCTGCAAAACAAATCTATTAGAGCTGCAACAAGCAAGCAAAGAGATGAAGACAAAAATAAATCCTACAAAATACTTGGTAGAATCTTACTAATCTACTCACAAATAAAGATAGAAGTACTTCTACCTACAAGTCTCTCCACAAAATACTTTGTGGAGAGCTTCCAAGCTAAACAAGTGCAACAATAATTGATAAATCCACAAGGTTACCTCACTAATCCAAGCATGAAATGAGAGAGATCCACATCACAAATTACTTCCAAAGCTTTCTTCTATTAAGCCCAACTAGGCCAAGATTCAATACAACAATAGCAAGAAGCTTGAGCCAAATGCTTGAGAGAATATGGGAGAACATGAGAGGAGAAGAGAGAAAGATTTCAGCAGCATAACCTTAGCATGAGAATCCATCCTCGAATGAGGGAGGGGAGACCTTCTTTTATAGTTGAAGAGGTCCCAAACCCACTCCTAAATCAAGGGTCCAAAACATAGATCTAAACTCTAGCTCTCCTCCACCCTTAGATCTAGATTTGTTGACTTTGCAAACCATCCATCAATCATAAGCAAGGGCGTGTAATATCCCAAATACTGATATTTTCTATTTCTATACCAAGTTACTGAAATAGCCGGGCATGCAAAACTGGCATGCAAAATTTCCCTATTTTATAGCTGAAATTAGGGTTAGGGTTTGCAGGGTAGAATGAACACTTACCACTGATATGTCGGCTGAATATGCTCCAAAGAAAATACGCATGCAAGATGAGTTGAGGTGATGAAGAAATGACCTCGTTTTCCGCCGTAATACCCCGGTAGGATGAATCAGCTAAGTGTGACGTTTTTGCTGAAGGGATGGTTAGTTTCAGCTGGAAATAGGTCGAAAGGTAGGTGTGCCCGTGCCGAAGCATGCAAGAGTTTTGCCCTCTCCAGATGCCCTAGCAAATTGATCTGCCAATCTGCAGCTCACGCCTCCACACCTCAGTAATCTGCTGCTAGCTGCCCCAGGTGGACAATCTGATGGCTGATAATCACTCAATGCAGTAGAGTGATCCTATCAGTGACGATGCAGGCCACATGCGGAAGAAATATGATGATCCAGAGCCCTGGTGAATGACTTGGGTTTTCCAGCTAAATGCCCTAGCTGTACGGATGAACCTGTAAATAACCTTCTGGCATATACTGGAACACTGGATAATGATGAATGCAATAGACACGATAACAAACCTGGATGGTTTATCCTGAAGGAGACTAGGGCAGATATCTCACTGTCGAAACTCCGTTCGCTGAAGACGCCGTCTCCAACCCCAACTGCTGTGGCCGCACGCTGTGCTGCTACTTAAGAGTTCCAAAATCAATAATCATCAAAAGTAAAGTCTCCATTCATTTTATCTTTCTTTTATAACTTTCAACTGCAAAAACCCTAACTTTTGACCTAATTAGGTCACTTTAACTTTTAATTTGCAGTTGACTTGCATGCATGCGCATGGAAACTTAATTGGGTGCATACATCATTAAATAATGCTTAGATGTCATGCATACCGGTGGCCTTTGGCTCCGGTGGGCCTCTTCGACCCAATGGTGATATAATATTGATGCCCTAGATTTTCTGTAGATGGCATCAGTCTTCAGTTGATTCCCTAACTGTTAGTAACCGCTCGAACCCACAGGAATCACATAGGTTAGCGGTTTGGTTCTCAATGCCTAAGCAGAAGAGGACATTACAGCCCTCCCCGCTTGAGATTGCTTGTCCTTAAGCAACTGCAAACTGCGATGCTGCAATACCTGTTCTCCTTCCCATGTGGCATCCTCTGGAGGTAGTTCTTTCCATTGAACCAAGTATTCCCTAATCACCCTGTTCCGAAGTTTTCTTTCTCGAGTCTGTATGATCCGTTCAGGAACCAATATCAATAGTCCCTCATCATCTAAAGGAGGTAATTCTGTTGATGGAGCAATGTGTTGCCCAATGGTCTTTTTCAGGTTGGACACATGGAATACATTGTGAATTTTACTCTCTTGTGGTAGTTCTAGTTCATATGCCACCTCTCCCACCTTCCTGATTATTCTGTAGGGTCCATAGAAGCGAGGTTTTGACTTTTCCGCTCCTTTCTTCTTAAGTGAAGATTGTCTGTAAGGTTGGAGCCTTAAGTATACCAAATCTCCTACCTCAAAGCTCCGCTCAATCCTGTGTCTATCTGCATACAACTTCTGCTGATTCTGGGCTGTCTGTAAGTTCTCTTTCAGGATTTTAAGAATATCTTGACTGTCCTGTATCCAATCCTTTGCCTTAGGAGCTCTGCTGTCTCCGAACGCTAAATCTGCATAGTCCAAGCCTTCGTAGCCATATAATGCCTTAAAAGGTGTCATCCTAATAGACATGTGATAGGTAGTATTGTAACAGTACTCCCCTAAGTGTAGCCATTTAATCTAGGTTCGTTGCTGCCCTGTTACATAGTTCCTTAGATATCCTTCAATCCACTTGTTGACAATTTCGATTTGTCCATCGCTTTGGGGATGATAACTCGTGCTGGTAGCAAGCTTGGTCCCCACTAATCTGAATAGTTCCTGCCAGAAGGCACTTGTGAATCTACTGTCCCGGTCACTGATAATGGTCTTAGGCAACCCATGTAACTTGAAGACCTCCCTGAAGAATAACTCAGCTACTTGAGCTGCGGAGTAATCAGATGATATAGAAAAGAAATGTGCAAATTTGGTCAGTCGATCAACTACGACATATAAACAATCTCGCCCTTGGACCTTGGGCAATCCTGCAATGAAGTCCATGGAGACACTTTCCCACTTATGTTCTGGAATCGATAGTGGCTGAAACAACTCCGCTCGATGGATGTGCTCAATCTTGTTCTGCTGACATATGCTACATTCCCGCACGTGCTGCATAACCTCTCGTTTGAGGCCCTTACATGAGAACCTCTCCTGGATCTGCCTGTAGGTCTTCAAGAAACCCTGATGTCCTGATAGTGGAGAGTCATGTGCTGCTTGTATGATTTTCTTCCTCAAAGTTGATTCTGGGACAAGGTATATCCTGCTCTTGTAACAGATGGTGTCATCGACAATTCTGTACCTGTCATCCTGAATCTGTCCTTCCAATAATTCGCAAGCGAATTTATTTTTGGAGTATTCTACTAAAAGAAGAGCCCTCCAATCTGTGGATATACTCATGAGAGATAATGAGGCGGGTCGCCTGGATAATGCATCAGCTACTATATTATTCTTACCTTTTACATACCCGATCTCGAGATCTTAGGCTTGTACTTTGCTGATCCATTTCTGTTGGCGCTCATTCAGTTCCTTTTGTTCCAAGAAGTACTTGAGGCTGTTATGATCTGTCTTGATTTTGAACTTGCTGCCCACCAGGTACTGTCTGAACTTCGTGAGAGCATGTAAGATGGCTAGCATTTCTTTGTCATATATGGAGTAGTGGCGCTCGTAGTTCTTCAGTTTTCGGCTCTCAAATGCAATAGGGTGATGGTTTTGCATCAATACTGCTCCTAGCCCTTCCCCTGAGGCATCACACTCTACTACAAATGGTTGTGAGAAGTCTGGTAATGCTAAAACTGGGAAAGAACTCATAATTACTTTCATCTCCTCAAACGTTTTCTGTGCTAGTTTTGTCCAGGTGAATGCTCCCTTCTTTGTGAGATCTGTGAGGGTTGCAGCAAATTGGGAGAACCCCTTAACATACCTTCGGTAATAAGTGCAAAGGCCTAAGAAGCCTCTCAATTCTGTGACTGTTTTTGGCGTAGGCCAATCCTTGATAGATCAGATTTTCTCCATGTCAACCTGTACTCCTTTTTCACTGATTATGTGCCCTAGATACAACATTTCCTTCATGCCAAATTTACACTTGGACATTTTTGCATAAAGCGAGTGTTCTTCTAGAATGCTCAATACTTCGTCCAGGTGTCTCAGATGTTCCTCCCATGTTTTGTTGTAAATCAGGATGTCATCAAAGAATACTAGCAAAAACTTACGTAACTGAACTCTGAAAGTGTGGTTCATGCATGACTAAAAAGTGGCTGGAGCATTGGTAAGTCCAAAAGGCATGACCAGGAACTCATAGTGACCATAGTGACAACGGAAAGCTATGTTAGAGATGTCTTGATCCCTTACTCGGATCTGATGGTACCCCGAGCAAAGATCAATCTTGGAGAAGTATTTGGCACCCCGCAGTTTGTCCATGAGTTCATTATTCCTAAGGATGGGATACCTGTTTTTAATGGTCTTTTTGTTGAGTGCTCGATAATCAATGCACATTCGTAGTGTACCGTCCTTCTTCTTGACCAAGACCACTGATGATGCAAAGGGGCTAGAACTGGGCCGAATGTATACAAGATCCAACAATTCTTTGATCGTTTTCTCGATCTCATCCTTGTATCTTTTGGGATGCCGATAAGGAGTGGTGATGACTGCCTGTGTCCCCTCCTCTAGCTCAATGATGTGTTCAAAGCCCCGGTCTGGCGGTCTACCTGCTGGAAGGTCCTGAAATGCCTTTTCGTGCTTCTGTAACAAGGCTTGAATATCACCTGGGTGTTGTGTGCTGTTCTTTGGAGGTTTCCTAAAGGTGACAAAACATTATGCAGCCCATTCTATGTCATCTTGTCTGAGTACTGCTTCCATTCTCTGTGAAGAGACCGGTTTTGGGGGGATAAGTGTTCATGCCCTTCAAAACTACCCGTTTGCCGTCTGGCCCCTGGAGTTCCATTTCCATTGCCCAGTAGTCTGTAGTATATTTCTCTATTGAATAAAGCCACTGAACACCTAATACTACATGAGTATCTGCCACATCTACTACATAAAATGAATCTGTCATCTAATAGTTGCCTAATGTGACATTCAATTTCGGAATCCAATAGTTGCACTTCATGCTGGAGTTCTTGGCTACCGCTATAGTAAATCCCTCGAACTTCTCGGTCTGAATACCCCTCTTGGCTACCCAAGCGGAGTCAATGAAATTGTGGGTTGCTCCCCCATCAATCAATACTCCCACTCTATGGCCCTGTACTACTCCTCTGACCTTGAGAGTATGGAATCTTGGTACCCTAGATAATGTAGCAATGACTCCCTCTGGTGTATCACCATGAAGTGATTCTTCCTCTGCTGCCCGTAGTTCTTCTGTGGCCTCCTGCTCATAGTCCTCCCCATCACTGTCCGAATACACTTCGATGTAGTGTGCCTTTGCCTTCCTTGCACACCTGTGTCCTGGCACCTATGGTTCCTGACAAGTGAAACATAATTTATTTTGCTCAAATCTTTCCTACTGTCCTCGTCTAACCATGTTTTCTTGGGAACATCCTGTTGGAAAGGTTTCTTGTCCTTGTCCCTAACAAGAAAGTTGGTTTTGAGAGGGAACCTGTTCTTCGGAACTGAATCTTGGAGATCTTTGGCTCTACTAATGGCATCCTGCAGAGTGGGGGTTTGTAGGCTTTCACGCATCCCCGTAGTGGCTCTATTAGGGCCTCAGTGAATAACATTGCCAACCTGCTCTCTGACACATCTATTACCATGACTGCTATCCTTTGGAATTTTGAGATGAAGGCCTCTGCGCTACCTGTCTGTTTGAGTTGAGCCAACTCTCTGAAATGTATCTTTGTATCTTTCCTGTCGAACCTCTTCATGAGCTTCTGAGTGAATTCTCCGTAGGAGTGTATGGTGTTGTGGCCCAATGTCACCAATCCGTGGTACCACCACTCATGAGCCTCTCCGTCCAGGTGGAGTGTAGCCAATTTAATGGCATCTGTCTCTGTCATGGGATTGAGTTGGAAATAGATATCCAACTTTTGAACCCATATCCTTGCTGAACTTCTGCGAGTCTCATCAAAGTTTGCTGAACTTGCAAGGTCTTGTGCAACTCATAGTTGTGATTGAATCCCTTGTTGAAATTCTTGGGCATGTTCCTACTCTTCATGTTGCAAAAATCCGAAAAAGACATGGCGGCATGAAACTCATCCCCTAAGTCCCTGTATTCCTGCAAATAAGCCCCAAAAGGTTCGCTAGGCTCTACCTGCATGACTGGACCTTCTACTGCATCTGCCAAGAAGTGAGGCATAGTAGGCCTGTTGGAAGGTCTGCTATATATGTGCGGTGTTTTCTGTATATTGGTGTACGCAACCTTTCCACTGCTACTTGTAGACCCTCGATCTACCGGTGAGGGAGGTGTACTGTTGTTACCTAGTTCTGGTTTCACCGATAACTGTTGATTGCATTGAGTACATCTTTTTGCCCTTTGGCTAAGTCTTGGAATGCAGATACTAAGTTGCAAAACTCCATCCTATCCTCATCTTCTCTCGTTCCCTTTCCCTTGTTAGAGTGTATACCTGTTTGTTCCATGTCTGAGCTGATATCTTCTAGTTGGATATCCTCAAAGTCCTCCATGTACCTACTCCTTCTTTTCCTATAGGTTACAAAAGGGTCCTCTTCTGTATTCATCTACTTCTCATTCCTTAAGCCCACAGCTGGCCAAGAAGATAGCTCTAATACCACTGAAATATCTCAAATACTGATATTTTCTATTTCTATGCAAAGTTACTGAAATAGCCGGGCATGCAAACTACCATGTAAAATTTCCCTATTTTATAGCTAAAATTAGGGTTAGGGTTTGCAGGATAGAATGAACACTTACCACAGATATGTCGGTTGAATATGCTCCAAAGAAAATACGCATGTAAGATGAGTTGAGCTGATGAAGAAATGACCTCGTTTTCCGCCGTAATACCCCGGTAGGATGAATCAGTTAAGTGTGACGTTTTTGCTGAAGGGATTGTCAGTTTCAGCTGGAAATATGTCGGAAGGTAGGTGTGCCCGTGCCGGAGAGGATGGCCGGAGCATGCAAGAGTTTTGCCCTCTCCAGATGCCCTAGCGAATTGATCTGCCAATTTGCTGCTCACGCCCCCACACCTCAGTAATTTGCTGCTAGCTGCCATAGGTGGACAATCTGATGGCTGATAATCACTCAATGCAGTAGAGTGATCCTATCAGTGAGGATGCAGGCCACATGCGGAAGAAATATGATGATCCAAAGTCCTAGTGAATGACTTGGGTTTTCCAGCTAAATGCCCCAGCTGCACGGATGAACCTGCAAATAACCTTCTGGCATATACTGGAACACTGGATAATGATGAATGCAATAGACACGGTGACAAACCTGGATGGTTTATCCTAAAGGAGTCTAGGGCAGATATCTCACTGCCAAAACCCCGTTAGCTGAAGACACCATCTCCAACCCCAACTGCTGTGGCCGCACGCTGTGCTGCTACTCAAGAGCTCCAAAATCAATAATCATCAAAAGTAAAGTCTCCATTCACTTTATCTTTCTTTTATAACTTTCAACTGCGAAAACCCTAACTTTTGACCTAATTAGGTCACTTTAACTTCTAATTTGCAGTTGACTTAATTGGGTGCAGACATCATTAAATGATGCTTAGATGTCATGCATGCCGGTGGCCTTTGGCTCCGGTGGCCCTCTTCGACCCAATGGTGATATAATATTGATGCCCTAGATTTTCTGTAGATGGCATCAGTGTTCAATTGATTCTCTAACTGTGAGTAACCACTCGATTCCACAGGAATCACATAGGTTAGCGGTTTGGTCCTCAATGCTTAAGCAGAAGAGGACATTACAGGGTGCCTCTTCACATCAATGGTAAAAAAGATAGATCCATGTCACAATGAAGCATAACCCTTAGATCTAGGGTTTCCATGACTAGGCGCCCACCTTGAGAGTAGTTTTTTTAGGGTTGAAGTGGGGCCTCATTTGACTCAAATTTGATTTTTAAAATTTTAATTTTTATTTTAATTTTTACTTTTGGAAAAACGAGAGGGGCGCCCCACTTAGGATATCTTCAAACTTAATTACCATGGCCTTATTTGATTTTTTCCTTCAAATCAAATAATTTAATTTTTCACCCTAGAAAATTTAATTAATTTCCTAGGAAAAAATACCTCGTCTTAACCAAAATTGATCTAACTTCCTAACCCTTTGTCAGAATGACATGGAATTTGAACCAATGGCTTAGGGGGTGTCATAAAATTTTCATTTGCATTCATAGCCCCTATTACAAAATGTCAAGGTTCAAGAAATTACATTATTTCATCAAAACCCAGTTAATTAACCACCAAATGGTGAAATTAATTAATTAAAAAAAAATAAAAAATATAAAAACCTAACGAAATTCCTCAAGACTATAGGAGATGTCTAGCATGGTCATGAATAACATCTTGAACCCTTAGCCATCCCATGGACTCGATTATTAGAACGCTCGTTCACCACTTTAGAGGATTTGGGTGAAAAACCCAACCAATTAAAATCATTAAAGAACAAGATTAATTAGAAGGGAAAAAAACACTCGATGAAGGGGACTTCCCTAATAATAAGGTCCATGGTGTGGCATCCATAGCATATGACCCACAGTAGTACATAGAATTACATTAATTTTCCCACGCAGGGGAGCAGACATTTTGTTTACCAAGGGGAAAATTGCCTTGCATAGTGAAAAATCCTTAGATTTTTCCATGGTACAAATTGTACAATAATGTATATGACGTTGCCACCTAGTCGAAATAGGTGGGAAACATATGGCATAGCCAAATCACTTGCAAGGTGTGGGAAAATGAGATTGAAATAAAATAAAATGCTAGCCGACACGATTTTGCAAGGATGGCTTAGTCAAATCACTTGCAAGGTGTGGGCAAAATAAAGAAGAAAATAAAAATAAAATGAAACTTTAACAAAGCTAAATTCAAGCCAATCAACAATTGCTTATGCAAAGGTGGGCAAACCCAACTTCTTTTGCATGCAAGGATGGTAAACAATGGAAACTTCAACTTAACTTAAAATGAAAAATAAGATATCAAGTCCAAGAGACTCTCTTGGACTTGTTACAATGGCTGAAATTTCAGCATAAAAATAAGAGGAAAGAAGTGAGAAAAAACGTGTTTTCACCCCTTTCTTATGATGGCCTTGAAGCTTTTCCTTTGGGGTTGCCTTTGCACCCTTCTTGGCTGAAATTTGACAGAGTATTGTCTTGTTTTTTTACCAACTTGTTAAAACCCAACAAACAGAAAATGATAAAATGTGCCCGAAATCACTTTGGGGAAGTTAGTATCATAGTTTTAAAAATCGGTTGAACCGGAAATGGGAACCAGCCGATTCACCGGTTCGGTACCAAACTGGTTCAAACCGGTTGGTAAACCAGATCGATGACCGGTTCGTTACCAAACCGACCGGTTCAGACACCAAACCGGTCGGTTCAGTATTGAACCGGTCTGACTGGCCGGTTTACGATCCAAACCGGTTGCAAACTTGCAAGTTGCTTGTTTTTTTTAAAAATCCTAAACCCTAATACCCACCCAACCCAACTACAAAACTCACAGTCACACTCACGACTCACTCTACGGTCTACCTCACACTCATGAATCATGACTCATTTTGAAGTTTGAACTTTGGACTGTTGGAGAGTGGGCAACATTGGAAACTAGGGACTTCTGCTGCCTGCAGCGTGGAGAGTTTGAGGCTTGAGCTAGAGTTAGAATCATGGATTATAGTTGTGAAAATGTTGTTTTTCTTTAAAATTTAAATATTTTATGTATTTTTTGCAAATTGATTCATTGAATTCAAATCGACCGATTTATGACTGATTCATTATCAATTCCGATTCCGGTTCCGAGTTGACCCTCGACTGATTCCGATTTTTAAAACTATGGTTAGTATGTTAGTGCAATATATATATATATATATATATACAAAATTTACACACAGTTTCTAAATGAATAATTTTGAAAGAACTTCAGTATAAAAGGGTTAAAATCAGATTTGAAACATTCAACAAACTAAAATTAAAATGCAGAAATTTGTATGTAAAGAAAGAGAAAATTGGTCTTTTGTTCTTCAAGAAGTGAAGCAATGGGACATCCAACCGAGGAATCCCACTCTTCAATCCAAATGACCTACAACTTATAGGATTTTCGCTACACAACTACTTGAAGGTAAGAATCAAATAATGAGTGAAGAAATCATAAACTTCAAACTATAAAATATATGAACTTCTTTTGCTACAAGAATGAAAACTCACAAAATTTATGGAATGGAAATACCATAAATCTTACCAAAGCAAATAAGTATTGCTTCCTTGGCCAACCAAACTTGTGTAGCTCTTCAAGCATGGAAGTAAATCATCAATGGAAACAATGGACACAAGATTCCTCTAAATATTTTGATTAACAAATCCAAATGGCTGAAAATTACAATGGCCCAAGCAAGAGCAAGAGAAAAATAAAGAGAGCAAGAGCATGAAAGAGTGTGGGTGTGTGTGTGTGTAACCCAAATGAGGAGGGGAAGCCTCCTTAAATAGGAAATACTGAGGAGAGAGCCCAAGTGTATGCAAGCCACTAGTCAAACTGAGAGTGGGAGATCAAAGAGGGGAATCACTTCTCTTGGGGGCACCTCCTAGGATGAGAAATCAAATAGAAATGGTGGAGAAACCCCTCTCTAATATTTTTAATCTTCATTCTAGGGCCAAAAAGGGGATCACCAAAGTGGGACCCCTTACTTTGGCTTATTTTTAATTATCTCAATTTCCATGAAGAGGGAGAGCGCCCCCACTTTGGCGACATCTTCATTCTTGTGAAAAAATTGCATGGGCCTTTTTTCTTCTAAAGTCACCTTAGGAACATAATATAACACTTAGAAACTTAATTTTCCCCTTCTAAGTGACTTTAGGAACTTTTCCAAATTTTGGCTTGCTAATTAATTTTCCTTATTTCCTTGATTGACTTTGGAAAACATGATCAAAACCTTAGCAAGGCCTGTCTGAATGACTTCAAACTTTGCCCAAGGGTGTAGGGATACTCATGCCATTGATTTTGATTACCTATGCCCCAATCCGTGGGCATTAGATGCGATTTCACCCTCTTTTTATTACAATATTTCAATGCTGAGGGACATTTTTTAATCACCAAAAATTAAAAAATCCTATGTACAACCTAATGAAATTCTGCAAAGCTTTGGATAGTGTCTAGCATGGTTACATAGAACATTCCTAGGCCTTAGTCACCGTGTGGATTCGATCATTAGAACGCCTTTCACCACTTTGGAGGGGTTTTTGAGTGAAAAACTCAGATAATTAAAATCACTAAAGAATTTTTAATTATTTAAGGGAAAAAACACTCGATGAAAGGACTTCCCTAGTGATAAAGTCCTAGGTAACCAAGTTATACAAAAACTAGACCTTTATGCTGACATATCATTACAATATCCCCTGCAAGGGTGTGGAAATTTCATGGAGAAAAGATAAGAATAGCTGCCTCGCTTGGAAAAAACTTCATTAGGTACTTCTTTCTCATCTTGAATGCACATGGTACATGGTTGGGAACCTAGTTGGTGTGGTGGTCAACAGGACCATCGTCTGTTTACATTTCAAGCATTTCCTTAATACCCATTGTCCATGGATGCTCGTGTGCCTGTTGTCAATGAAGGTTCATGATTTTGTCATGGATGGTTTTTTGGCTGCGGGTTTACTTATGCTGACATGGCTGCTGTTTGACATTGCCTTCACTTATAGTCTGTCAGAATTGGTTTGAAAAGTTTTCCTGAGTTTGTTTAACAAGGAACCTTTCTTATTATATGTTGGGTTCTGTTCTGTTGTCTTATACCCTTCATCGTCTGGCATTATGGGTTTTGTTGATAACATCATCGTCTTACCTATTGGTTATTATGTGACTAACCACTTCACACCACTGCCTTTGCTAACACAGCTAACTCGTCATGCTGCCATCTTTCTGTGAATTATTATTTCTAAATTCCGTTGAATCTTCCCTTGTAAAACAAATAATGTGTTTTATGTTTTCCTATGTTTTGAATTTAGGAACACACACACACACACACACACATATATACACTTCCCTCACTACGATTTGTCTCCTGTGTCACAACCTCCTGGCAGTGACTTTCTGTGTCATTGTACCCACAATGCCGTGTACTATTCAAGGTGACTTCCCAGATTCCTTGGAATGGGCTCTGAACCTCCCATATGCCATTCAACTTGTCTCTACTATCATATAAAAGTAAGCACGTGCACAATGTAAGAGAGAGAGTTAATTGTATATAACTAAGATGTAGAGGTTTGTTACTAAGTTCTATTTAAATGTACTAAAACGTCGAGGTTACCTTTTGTAGAAACTTCTTTGAGCTGAAGTGATATTTCTTTCATCTTACAGAGCTGCTAAATTAAATGAATAGACTTAGTGCAAAAGTTAACAATTTTCATTTTCAGATGTATGGTGCTTTAGTGCTCACTGCTCATGTGATCTAAATTTCGGGTGAGTCTAGTTTAAATTATAAGTGTTGATAAGAGGGCTCTGAACTTTGGTAATTCAACTCCTCTACAAAGGCAAATTTGTTTGGATATGGTGCATGTTTCTGCTATTTGATAGGGTGCCCTAATTTGTTTTTCCTATCTATCCAACAAGAGCTTCTCTTTTATTTATGCTATGCTTAGCCATGGCGTTTAGCATTTGATGATGGAATGTGTGTCATTCTTAATCACTTGTAAATCCTTGTCAGAGGAAGCGTTGCCTTGTTTGTATCTTCTAGTGTGGAATTACAGTACAGGTACTGAAAAAGCTACCTAATAATGTACATAACATCAGTTCCTTATAACAAAACTCATTACATGTAACCTAATAATTTTTTCTTTCTCGTTTTCAGGAGTTGCCTTGACATTCCTACAGTCTGTTGTAACTTGTAACTGATTTACATTTTAGTCCCATTGAGATATCTTTTAGTCACCCATGGACATCAATAAAATTTATCTTATCTTAAAGAAGAAGTTGGCCTAATAGGTTTAAACCTTAACTATAATATCTGTAACTTGGACTTGACAGTAAGTTTTATATTTTTCTAGGACTTTGTTGTGAGGAATGATATGGGGTGTGGCTCTACAATTGGTCCTATATTAGCATCAGGAGTTGGTATTCGCACTGTGGATTGTGGCATTCCCCAACTTTCCATGCACAGGTAATTTTATTTATTTTTCTTATTATTCAGAGGTTGAAACTCAGTGTCACGGTTGCTTTGAACTGCTAGTAATGCATAAATTTAGATTTATATGTGGACACAACTGTGACATTTGTTGACACATCATCAAACTGGGGTCTATTTACATTTGACATTATTTATTGAATCATATCTTGAAGAGAAATTCTTTGATAGTTTGGACTTTTGTCTTGTTATATTTTATGTATTTTCAATTGCAGTAGGTCTCAAATCTGCGAGTATTTTCAGTCTCTTTTAAATATTAGAAAAAACTGTGATAATTTTTTTACCTGTGCCATTCACAATAATCATACAATACGCACACTTCTTTAATATAGAAGAGTATGATTGACAACCTGTAGATAACAAACTGTATCTACATGATATTCTCCATTCATTCACTTTTAGTCCGTCCCTCTAATTATGCGAGAACACTTCAACCAAGCGTTCCTAAAATCGTAGACCTGTGGCATATAGAGTTCTATGTAATCCATGGAGTGGACCATGTATAATGTATTATTAAACATTTAACAAATGATAATTAGCTGACTCTGCAACTACGCTGTTGGGAGCAGGGAGCAGGAGCGAAAAGCGAAATTTTCAAAAGATTCTGTTTTGGGAGTGTTTTTTATATAATACATATTTTAATATATTTTGATGCATCTATATTAAAAAAACATGAATTATACCAAATTAGCGATAGAAAACATAGATATGACCATTTAATACACATCAATGTTGCACGACTCGGACTCGGCAAAGACTCGGCTGGCACTTGACTCGTTGACTCGGGAAAGACTCGTGAAAGACCCGGGATAGACTCAACAAATAGGAAATAAACTTAAAAGATGGTAAATTTTGGTAAAAAAAGAGAGGTTAATGTCATTTCCAATCCATATAAGTTATAAAACTACAATCTATGCAATAATTCATAACATCATCTCATAAGCTATAACAATGATACATAACAATCAATTTTTATAAGCTATAATAATACAACATAACAATCAATTTTATAAGCTATAATAATACAACACAACAATCAATTTTTTTATGCAAAATTTTAAGATTTAAATTTTTAAATAGTAAACAGGAACATGATTCCATAATCAAAGTAAAAAAGGGCAATAAGCTTTCTAAATTAATTTTTTAATTTTTAATTTTTGCATACATAAATACATTTCAAAAAATGTACATGAAATCTTCTATATACAATAAAGAAAAGAAACTTAAACTATATATTATATATTTATACATTAATTTTACAAGTAAAACCAAAAAATTATTCGTATCCATAAAAATATAAAAGAATTATTATAAAAAAAAACTATATATTTAAAATGATTCATATCCATAAAAAGATAAAAAAAAATATGTTTTTATTAAAATGTGAAAAAAATTAATTTTCTATAAAAAAAACTTTTCGCAAGTTAAAACTTATCATCTCCCATAAAACCTAAAATTAATTAATAAATTAATTTTTATTTTATAAAATTTTATAAATATAATATATTAATGACATAGTTATATATATATATATAATACATAGTTATATATTATATATATAACGTTTATATAATTTTTATTTCTTTACGGGATATTTTTTCCACAGGAAAACGTGTATTGCATTTGCGACCGAGACCCACCCGCAGTATGTGTGCCGGATGGTGATTAATAAGATTGTTCGAAAGAGGGAGCCTCGCCCACAATCCCTTCGCAAGGCTGAACCTAGAGCTAGATCTATATTTTGTTACCCCGCTAGCATTATGAAATGGCACCTTTTAGACATAAGCTAACAGACAAAATGTTGAGTCCGTCCTGAGTTTGCGTCGATTCTGTGCCGAGTCTGTGCGAGTAAGCTGAGTTTGCGCGAGTAAGCTAAGTCTGTCGAGTGTGCCGGGTATGGGACGAGTCTTCAGCGATTACTTGGTTCAGAGGTTGACTCGCTAAGACTCGCGAATACTCGTGAGTCTTGGGCGAGTGGTGCTTCACTGATACACATATAACATCAATCATCTAGGAGCTATGACTTGTAACATTGTCATCAAATGATCAATCATCAACAACATCAACCTTCAAATTTCAACATGTAATATTTGCCAACAACAAAATCTAACAGTCTAACAGATAACATCAACCATGATTGCTCTTGCTGCCTTACAATTAGCAAAATTATCTTGGATGACCCGAATGACATCGTATGGCCTAATCGTTTGAATGGTTTCAAGTAAAGGTTGTGCAATATTAATACTAGGCTTGTAGCAATATGAGTAGTCATGAGTTGAAAGGAAGACCGCACCACTAACAGACACACCAAGAATATTTATCAATGGCTTGCCTTTAACATTTGTCCACCCATCAGATACAATGGATGCCCCATAGTTGGACCAATCATTTGTAAACTTTCCAAGAGCACTATTGATTTTGGCTTTTTCCCTGTCAAGCCCCACGGTTCTAGCTCTGTCATACCCAAGGCTCCTGTATCCTTTAGGGGCACCATTGATGGCTTGTACCATTTCATGCCAATAGAGTGAGCGAAGAACATTGAATGGCACACTACATGCATAGAGAAACCTGTAAATTTTTTAATCCACATCATCTCTGCAACCAAGGTTAAGGAAATCTGATAATGTTTTTTGCATAGGCGAGAATCCACTAACATGGGTGGATGATGATCCAAATCTACTACTAAATATTCTCTGCGGGGATTCAGATTCGACCCTTGATCTCTTGGAATTGTTTTGTCCGGCCTCTTCTTCCATCCTATATTTGTTTCTTTCTTTAGTTGACACTTTGTCACATGTTTTGACTTCGGTAGCCTTACCTTGATCACATGGCATTATCCCACACAAATGCTTTTTCACACGGGTATATGAACCTGTGTAAGTTTTATTACAATGGAGGCATGTAAACTTCGCGGTTCCACCCCCTCTACCTCCCCCAAGCCTTGTCACGTACTTCCACAAAGGTGTTGTGTCTTGTTGTTTTTGCCCCTTATCACTCTCAATCTTCTCCTCCTCATCCTCTCCCTCATCCTCATCTCCATGGTATGTGCCACTCCCTATCTCTTCCTCCTCATCATTGCCACCATAAAATCTACTTCCCACCACCATCATCATGAGAGGAATCAGAACCAAAAACAAAAACCACATACCCATCATGCTTCTTGATTCAATATGAGAATCACTTCTTGCTGCAATAGAATGACGGAGAAGAAGAAATTGGAAAGAGTAGGAAAAAACACATACAAGATATAAAATTTTAACATAGTGAATTTTTTTTTTCAAAAATAAACAAAGATTGGGTTTTTAGAGCTTACCTCTTTAGCTCTTCAAAGATGGTTGAATGTCTCTATTGAAGCCTTCAATCTTCCTTCCAATCCCTTACAAATAGAAGTTTTCAATCTCCCCTTCAATCTCCTACAAATTTGCTCTCAAACAACTAGCAAATCTACTCAAAGCCCTAGCAAGATAAATGAAAACAAGCAAATGAGGAATAGAATGAGTCCAATAGTGTTTATAAAGGCTAATTGAACGCCAGCCAATCACTAAAAAACAATTTTTTTTTGCAAAATTGAGAAAAATGGAAAAAAATTCCTTAATGCACGGGATCGCTGAGGGCGCATTTTTTTCTGCTCGGGATCGCTGAGGGAGCGTTGAGGAATCACTCTGGGAGCGTCGCTCCCTCAATGATTCTGGGGATGGCAGGGAGCGTTTTTTTTCCCTAGGAATCGCGATTCCCAAAAACGCTCCTAGGAGGAATTGCGATTTCAGGAGCAATTTTGTAATATCCCAAATACTGATATTCTATTGATACTGTGTAGAATGCTGACTCATATACTCAATCTTGTGCAAAAATACGAAATAATCGTGCATGCGAAATTGCCATGCAAAAATGCCCTAAAATATAGCTGAATTAGGGCTAGGGTTTGCAGAAAGGAATTTAACACTTACCACTGATATTCAGGTTTGTGGTACTCCAGAGATAATACGGATGCATCAAAATCTGAATTGATGAAGAGTTGGTGCTCCTTTCCTCCGGTGTTACCGCCCAGCAGCACAAACCCCTTTCTCAGCTAAATGTGACGTTTTTGGTGAAGGAGTTGTCTGATGAAGGTGAGATTTTGCCGGGATGAAGGTCTTCCTATGACGGAGAGAATGACTGGAGCATGCAGAGGTTTTGACCCCTCTAGGAAGGATAGCGAATTGGTTCACTAGTTTAGCTGCTCACGCCCCCAGCCACACAAAACTGATGAGAACTTTTCCGGATGAGCAAACTGGAAGCTGATGATCACCCAATACAGAAGGGTGATCCTGCTGATGGAGATGCTGCCAATATTGAGAAGATAAACTGGGATCTGGAGACCCAACGAGTGCTTTGGGGTTTTTCTAGCTAAAACCCCCAGTTGCACACGTGTCCCTGCAAACAATCTTCTGATGGGTGCTAGATAGTTGTATATGGATAAATAAGATGAAGAGCTGATGGTGGACCTGAATGGCCTACCCCGAAGGAGACTAGGGCAGATATCTCACTACCAAACCCTCGTTAGTTGAAGACGCCGTCTTCAACCCCAACTGTCGTGGCTGCACGTTGTGCTGCTACTCAAAAGCTCCCAAATCAACAATAACAATAATAGATATGTTCTTTGGTCCAATAACCCTTCTTAAATAGCTTAGCATGTNTTACTTTTACATGCATACAATTCTAATTTCTTGTTGACTTTAAGACTGAAGAAATAAGGCCCGCATGCTCTGCATGCTTTATGATAATAACTTTGATAGCCCTCTTTATTGGTGACTGAATAATTGTCCTAATATACTCCCGGTATTAAAGGTCCTCGGTCAATTCCTATTTATCAAAAACGGAACATTACAGTCCTCCCTTGCCAAAGATTGCTTGTCCTCGAGCAATGCCAACGCAACTCCACAATCAATCAAACTGAACCAATTGAATCCGAGGATTATCCCAGGGTCCCAAATTATCCTAGGAGATCTGTAGCACCTCAAAGCACTGCACTGCATGGTACCATCAAAATATATCCCATGGAAGCCTCCTATAAGTAGAGTAACTAACCATGGTGTAAACGAGGTACCATCACAAGAGACCTCCTGAAAGCATCATCTAGCAATCATTAAACTGCCAGTCACTGTAATCCCATGGTCCCAAATCAATTTGAAATTGCAAAGGTCAAAATGCATCCACCGCTACCCTGCGTAATATCGACACAAGGAGCATCCTGTAGACTCCCAAGTAACCCCATCAGTAAACATTGTATCCGTCCCTCATAAGGTCTCCAACCTGGATCCCAATGCAAACTGGTGCATCTTTCATCCCAAAGATCCCAAGGCTCTTGTGGGACTATACCCCTGTCTAGGAATGTCTTCCCAAGAATCGCCCACTCAATAGGACACCAAATCTTAATCTCTCTCATCTAACCCCCCAAAAGGACCTTGTCCATAAGCACCATCACAAGGAATAATCCTACCAAGCCGAGATTCTGCCCTTCTGATTTCAACTGGAATGCTCATATATTGCTGCCCAATTTCTCGATCCTGGCCAACCTGTAAAAACCATCCTCCATTATGCAAATGTGGACTCAAGCTACTGCAAGCCTTGTCTATGTACTCTTGAAGAGGGCTGCTTTGAAATGCAATAGTATGTTTCTTTTGTTGCCCCACCAAGGAATCTAACTGCTCTTCGATACTAGAAAGCCTGACCGCTGACTCGGTACATATAACTCGAAGAACTGTAAGCTCAACATCTCGTTGTAATATGGTGTCTCAGAGTATCTTGGTCCTCTCTTTCATTGCTAGAATGCTTTCTTTAACACGTTCAATCTTCTTTCGGTGGCTATCATCTGGAAGCTCTATCTCATGCTTGTATAAACTCTCCCTAACCTCCATGTGCGATTGCCCACTGTCTCGACTGTTGTGCTCATTGCCTTGCAACTCATGTATTTTGCCGGTCATAACTGTCTGGACTCTTGCTGTAAGTGATGAAGAGTGTATCAACTCCAATTCATCACATGACTTGTCCACAATCTGACTAGTGAATGTGCTCGTGTCGCTAGATTCACAGAATGGCTCTAATGCTATCTCCTCATGCACATCCTCTTCATGTACTATTAACTCCAAATCAAGCTCACCAACAACCTGTACTTCATGCTCATCTTTCTTCACTCCCCCAACTATGCCTTTAAGGAGATCCTCATCTAAATCCTTGGGCTGGCTCCCGAACTTTATCGTGTAATAATCTTGAAAGGACAATGCTGCACATACCTCATCACCCAAGGCTAGATACTCCTGATATCGAGCCAAGTGTTGAAGTGCTGCTAACCTCTGCAAATTTCCAGTCAAGATCCTTTTCATTGTCTTCGTGTTCTCACAAGCTGGAAAAGAAAAACCTTTATTCTGACATGCACTTTACGAACATCATTGACATGCATTTGCATGTACAAGCATGCATCAACGTGCACTTTTATTCAATTGCTATGTGCCCACAGCTGGCAAGGATCATGCTCTGATACCACTGTAATATCCCAAATACTGATATTCTACTGATACTGTGTATAATGTTGACTCATATACTCAATCTTGTGCAAAAATACGAAATAATCGTGCATGCAAAATTGCCATGCAAAAATGCCCTAAAATATAGCTGAATTAGGGCTAGGGTTTGCAGAAAGGAATTTAACACTTACCATTGATATTCAGGTCCGTGGTACTCCAGAGATGATACGCATGCATCAAAATATGAATTGATGAAGAGCTGGTGCTCCCTTCCTACGGTGTTACTGCCCAGCAGCACGAACCCCTTTCTCATCTAAATGTGACGTTTTTGGTGAAGGAGTTGTCTGACGAAGGTGAGATTTTGCCGGGATGAAGGTCTTCCCGTGACAGAGAGAATGACTGAAGCATGCAGAGGTTCTGACCCCTCTAGGCAGGCTAGTGAGTTGGTTCACTAGTTTAGCTGCTCATGTCCCCAGCTACACAAAACTGATGAGAATTGCTCCGGATGAGCAAATTGGAAGCTGATGATCACCCAATACAAAAGGGTGATCCTACTGATGAAGATGCTGCAAATATTTAGAAGATAAACCGAGATCCGGATACCCAACGAGTGCTTTGGGGTTTTTCCAGCTAAAACCCCTAGTTGCACACCTGTCCCTGCAAACAATCTTCTTATCGGTGCCAGACAGTTGTATATGGATAAATTAGATGAAGAGCTGATGGTGGACCTGAATGGCCTACCCTGAAGGAGACTAGGGCAGATATCTCACTGCCGAACCCTCGTTAGCTGAAGACGTCGTCTGCAACCCTAACTGTTGCGGCTGCTACTCAAAAGCTCCCAAATCAACAATAACAATAATAGATATGTTCTTTGGTCCAATAACCCTTCTTAAATAGCTTAGCATGTACTTTTAGGGTTTGCATGTCACTTTTAGGGTTTGCGCTTTACTTTTGCATGCATACAATTCTAATTTCTCGTTGAATTTAAGACTGAAGAAATAAGGCCTGCATGATCCGCATGCTTTATGATAATAACTCTGATAGCCCTCTTTACTGATGACTGAATAATTGTCCTAATATGCTCCCAGTATTAAAGGTCCTCGGTCAATTCCCTATTTATAAAAAACGAAACATTACAGATTCCTCATCGATTCCTCTTGGAGTGCGAATCAGGAGCGATTCCTCATCGATTCCTCCTGGAGCGCCAATCGAGAGCGATTCGTGGGGGTCCCTAGTGATTCCCTGCAACCTTGCTCTGCAAAACATGTAGATTTGGTTGGTTAGTAGTCAGCCAGAAGCCTAGAAAGAGAAATTGCAAACACAACTAAGATAAGATAAAGTAATTTTAGTAATGTTTGTTGCCACCTAATTCGCACCTCGGGTAACGTGGTAGAAATCTTCAAGCCACTGGGTGTGACCTTGGGGGCAAGATCGAGCCAAGTGCTGTCACCTGATACTCAGCTCCTCCGTCTAGGCCAACTCCTAGCGAAGCCAAGGGGAGTGGACCCTAATGAAAAGTAAAATCTAGGGTTTTTACTCTACGAGAGAAATAATTAATTCTAGGAGTTTTAATATGGAATGGATGAAATTAAAAAATTACCAATTACTGCCGACAAGATTAACCTTAGCAACACTTTAACTCAAATTAGATACACAAAATTCAATGACACATTGTGAGATTAACTTATGCAAAAAGAACAGAATAGACCAGTGTCGAAATGAAAAGAGTGCTTGCAAATGTGGGTTGCTAGTGTAGTCTTAGTGAAAGTATTGTAGTGTCTCGGTTGGTAAATTTTAAATTATTAAATGAATTGATTAAGGAATGGGTAAATTGTGGGTTTGGCCCAACAAGTCAAGTCCCTTCGAACTGAGTGCTAAAGCGGTAATACCAAGTGTCCAACGGGGCGAGGATAAACCTGCTTAGAGTAGCCCCTTGACTCTGTAGTGATTACCCTTTGCAACCTCCCGAGTTCTTGAGAAAATTACTTGTGTAGATTTTCCTATTAGATCTAGTAACTCGTATCCCTTTCTGATACAGCCAACTAATCAGACAAGCTGCAGCGGTGTAGAGCATACGGGGAAGGAGTCTTGGTTTATTTTAAAAGTTTTAGAACAAGTTTTTTGATTTAGAAAAAATATAAAACCCAGGAGTCTCTTTCCAGATTCAGTACTCTGGCAAGCCCTTATCCATTAACCTGTACTCGGTAAAGCGAGGGGGTTTATTTTAACTTAGCAGTGCATAACAAAATTGTTTTTGTTTTTAATTACTACACTGCTCAAATCTTTTCCCTTATGGTACTTGGGTATAGCGCAGTGGGTAAGTATTTAGGTTACTTTTGCAAAACTCAAACAAAGCATGAAATGATACAGAAAAACAACTACGCTAACAACATATAAGAAAACAAAAAAAAGACATCGACACAAATCCCCCAAGGGGGATGGGGATCGGGCTCTACCGAGCCTACTCAAACTTGCTTTTATTAATCGGTTACAATGCTTCATCAGAGATGTTCTTTGGTCCTTGGTATCTGGGATCCAAAGGCTTACAACATGCAAAGAAAAAAAAATGCCCAGCTAAGGGGAAAGCCTCCTGGGAGCTCCAAATGTTCAAAAAAGCTATTTTCGGGCAGAGTTTCCTTCTCTTTTTTGATGGGCCTGCTAAAAACCAACAAGCATATGTCAGTGAAAGATGCCAAAAAACACTTTGGAAGTGTCTTTGGACAACATGCAAAAAATTACAAAAAAAAAATCTAAGTAACAACTGATTACAAAAAAGAAGGAAACAACGAAGTGAGGCAAGCTAGAAAGCTTGCCTTCTTAGGATCTTTGCTTGCCTCTTGAGAAGAATGGCAAGCAAATCTCAAGCACAAAAATGCTAGTTCAAACTTTAAAATGCACAAAAAAAACTCTTTCAACAAGCTTTTTTAATTTTCAAAATTTTTAAACTTGCGGAAAAAGGGAAAAGTAACTAGATCTAGAATTTTAAATGTACCTTTGAAGCAGACTAAAAATAGAAACATTTAGACATTAGATCTACCTTTGATATGACTTTAGATGCTAGATCGTTTGAAACCGAAATAAAATTTTAAGAAATTTGTGGATCAAAAGTTAACGAAACCAGAGTAGAGCAAGAAATAAAGGATAGAAAACGCCTCCTTGGTGAGATCAGAGGGACAAAGCTTATTTTCCAATTTTACTGAAGGAAAGGTAGAGCACATTCGCTCATCAATACTTCAGCTTCAGCTTCCTGCAAAAGATTATCAACACTAGCAATGGGGATTAAAAAATACCTGTGTAAACCAAAAGAGACTACAACAACAATGTAGATCCAAGCATGAAATCATACATATATCAAATAGTCTTCTTCGACTTGCAATAAAAGAGTAACCTAACAAGAATTACCTTTTATCTTTACAAAAATACCATTTCCTTCAGAAAGCAAGTTAATCCCAAACATATCCAAGCATGAAAACAAATACAGGTTACCTCACTAATGTAGAGTAAACTCTATCCAAACATCCATAGATCCCACACAGAAATTGCCTCCAAAGCCTTTTATTCACAATACTCAAGAAAACTATTACAATCTTACAAGCAGAGGTTCCACTTTTTGATCCTGAACAATGGAGAGGTGACCTGCTTATATAGGAAAAGGGAGACCCAGGGGGGCCTCATCAATACTGAAGATCAACCCGGAGTGTAACTGAGTTGAACCGAGCTTGGACTGAGTTGAACAAAGAAGGTGATTGACACCTCTTTCACCAAACTCCTACAACAAACCAAAAACTACCAACACATACCAACCACTCACCAAGACTGAAGATGGGGTCACCCACTACCCTCGCGTGAGTGTATGGCTTCTCCATGCGTGAGAGAATCTCACCAAGAAAATCAAACGCTTGTATCAAAGCTTTGACTTACGGTAACCTTAACAAACAAGCCAAAGCTTAGATGAAGCAGGTAAAGGGGGGTCCACTCTCTTAGTTGGCGCAACCCACAAAATATGCTTATCATTTCACCCCATTTTGACGTCACCCTCTCTCCGTACGGTCCACATGATACTAGCTCCACCAATAAAATATACATTTTGAATATATTGGTGTATGGAAAACCTTATTACAACCAACCAAAGATTTTTTAAATGTGACACAGATCCAAGGGGGTCCACTCACTTAGCTAGCGCAATTCATGAAACATGCTTTCATGATTCCACTAACTTGACGTCATCCACAAATTTTAAATATCATATGGTAAAAAATATATTATATGATGAGTGATACCACCGCTCACTAGTCAACAAAGTGGGCCATACCATGAGTTTTGAACAACTCGCATGGTGAAGAAACGTGAGTTTAGAACCATGGTATAAAGTGGTAAGTGAATATGCCAATTAAAGTGACGCTTTCTTCTTAGTATGATGTCACCAACATGGAGACAAATAATGCCATGTCACCCCAATATGTTTTAATATATACTTTGACTTTTTCCAACTTTGTCCTTAATGCCACTTTGTCACAATTTAACATTAAAATGCTATTTTGATGCAGTTTTAGCCAAATAATGCCTCACAGGGTGCTCCGGCTGCCCGACTGATGTAGAAAGTGGTCCGAAAGGTAAAGTGGGCGCTCCGGGTGCGAAAACGAGTGTCCCCATGTCAGAAACGGACTCCGTATCTGACTTTGATTACAATATGAAGTTTTTTAATTAAACCATTAAAAAATGGCTTAAAAAACGGAAAAAATTATTCTTTGCGGAAATTGACGAAATTGTAGGGGGACCTAGTACATGTCCATACGACTCAATTCGAATGCCTAGCATGGTGAAAAACACCGACACGAAGGCTCTAATAACCTCCCTAGGCCGAAACACCAAGATGACTACCCCAGCTTTGGAGGTGTGAGTGAAAAACTCAGAAATTATTAGTCGTTTGTTCAACAACCAATAATAACCAAGGGAAAAAACACTCTGGGCTAGTCGGCTTGATGCTTAAGTTTGGGAAGCCGAGCCTTTTATAAAAAATTAAATGCTAGGACATTTTTTACAATTTCCCTAAGGGGGTATGAACATGTGTTACAAAAAAAAAAAAATGGTCATGGAGGCTTGAAAGGACTTCTGAACTCTGAATATGAACAAGTATATTGTTCATCACTGGCGGTTCACTGAAATTCCAACTAGGTGCAGCCTAGTCGGTAACAATGTCCACAGGTGACCAAAATAGGTCAATGGTACTTGGGGGTACAAGTCACAATGGTAGTGTGGGAGTGCCAAGGAAACTCTTTGTTAGATTTTTATAGTTTATTCAATACGATATAGGACCTTATATGAGTGAATAACATGCACAACAATAATCACAAGAGACAAGACACGGATTTCCTTGGGGAAACAATAAAGGAGAAAATCCCGTAACTTCCTCAGAGATAGAATGAGCATCGGTAGCAAAAGGAAAACCCAAAAGTATAAATATGATCTTCGACAACTGTTCTCTCTCACTTGTGCGAGCTAGTCCTCTCTCTCTCATGCGCTATTGATGAGTGAGTGTGTGTTAAAATAGAGAGTCACACTCTATTTATACCTTTCTTCCACTTGACATTTTCCCTATAGGGCCGACTTCTCTAGGAGAATCTAATAACCCTAATATAACATAACTGAGGGGTCTAATGCCCCCACTTACAATGGAGGGTTAACCTCAATGACTTTACATGACTTAGTTACATTAATGACTCTCCCAATTGAAGGAACAAACATCTTCGTTGGGGTACAATACAATATGAAATATATAAGTGAATATCTTCCGAAGTTATAATTACATTAACACTCCCTCTTAATTAGGAAGGTATTCTCTTGACACAGCCATCAATACATTTTAGGCACAAGTCTTCAACGTTGGATCATCATCGTTATCACTGCTACTGTTCTCATCATCTCGTTCAAATGGTGCTATCTCTCGAATCTACTCGTCATAGGAAGTTCTATAGAGCCAACCCTTTTTCATGTTGGATGTAGGCCGAGCCTCCATGTAGGTCTTCAAATCATTAAGTAGGTATAACTCAAGACTTATTGCTTTGCAAAACCTGAAGGAAATCCCAAGACTTATATGCCTCTCCAAAACCTGAAAAGAGCATCGCACGACTGATTATATGCCTTTGCAAAACTTGAAGGATCTCCCAGGACTGATTATATGCCTCTGCAAAACCTGTAAGAGCATCCTAGGACTGATTATATACCTCTGCAAAACCTGAAGGATCTCCCAGGACTAGTTATATACCTCTGCAAAACCTGAAAGAGCATCCCAGGACTGATTATATGCCTTTGCAAAACCTGAAGGATCTCTCAGGACTGATTATATGCCTCTGCAAAACCTGCAAGAGCATCTCAGGACTGATTATATGCCTCTGCAAAACCTGAAGGATCTCCTAGGACTAATTATATGCCTCTGCAAAACCTGAAGGATCTCCCAGGACGATTATATGGCTTTGCAAAACCTGAAGGAGCATCCCAGGATTGATTATATGCCTCCGCAAAACCTGAAGGATCTCCTACTATCGTCTCGTAGTCTTCAGATCACCTCATCGTCACTTGGAGCACAACCCAAATGCACACATTTCGACCACAACCCTTACATCTGCACCGTGGGAGAACAAACCTGCCACCATGTGAGAATGGCTCTCGTGCATATGCGTCTTTCGGACCCATCATTTCCCCTTGGGAGGAACCTCGATCTGAAGTACACCAAGCTTCTCTCTGAAGCATTCAAACTTCACTCTAGCTAATGGCTTGGTAAACACATCGACTATCTGCTCTTCCGTCGCAACATATTGGAGCTTCACTGCTCCTCTCTACACCATATCTCTGATATAATGGTACTTGATATCAATATGCTTCGACTTGTCATGGAACACTGGGTTCTTGGACAACTTCACACAACTCTAGTTGTCACAGAAGATACAAGTCGCCTTTAACTGGAGATCAAACAAACCAGACAGTAGCTTCCTAAGCCATACTGCCTCACAACTAGCTGAACAAGCTGCGATGTATTCTGCTTCGGCTGTACTCAGTGCCATGCAAGATTGCTTCCTGCTAAACCAAGTGATCGCACCTGATCCCATACTAAAGCAACACCCCAAAGTGCTCTTCCTATCTAATGCACTGCCAACCTAGTCTGAATCAACATAACCCTGCAGGTTAACCTTTTGATTCGCGTCATATTTGAGCCCATAATCAATTGTACCCTCAGGTACCTCAATATATGCTCTGCAACAATGAGGTGAACTTGTCTCAGATCCGTCAGGAACTGGCTTAAGCTGTTCACAGCAAAACATATGTCTGGTCTCGTTCGTCAGGTACATCAATGATCCAATCATCTGACGATATACTATGGCATCAATTGACTCTGATGAAGCATCACAAAGTAGCTTCAAGTTCGATGCCATGTGTGTGGCTATTGCCTTGCAGTCCATCATCCCAAATCTCTTTAGGATCTCTACTATACACCTCCCTTGACCAAGGAAGACCCATCTGTACTCTCTGCCACACCTCCATACCTTGAAAATAATGCATCATGCCCAAGTCCTTCATCTCAAACTCGGCAGCAAGCTTCCTCTTTGTATCAACAATCAACCCATCCTCACCTGTCACAAATAGGTCATCTACATACAATAGTAGTATCACTGGGTTCCCTTTCTCAACCTTGTAGTAAAGGTTGGAGTCCGCTTTACTCTTGGTAAAGCCCAAACTAGTTAGGAAGCTGTCCATCCTACCGTACCATGTCCTGGGCACCTGCTTCAATCTGTACAAAGCTTTCTTCAATTTGCATACATGAGTCTTCCTATCATGTGTCTCAAATTCGAGTGGCTTCTTAACATACACTTGCTCTTCCACTACACCATTAAAGAATGCTGTCTTGACATCCATCTGGTGTATCTTCCATTTCATCACTGCAGCCAGAGCAAGTATTGTTCTGATGGAAGTGTATCTGGATACAGGTGCAAAAGTCTCCTCATAATCTATCCCTTCCTTTTGGGAGAAGCCACGTGCCACAAATCTCGCTTTATCTTTCTCTATGCTGCCATCTGCAGCATGCTTGATCTTGTAGATCCACTTGGAAGTCACAACAGGCTTCCCTTCTGGTCTTGGGACCACATCCCAGACATCATTCTTCATGATCGACTAGTATTCCTCGATCATGGCATCCTTCCGTTCTTTCTTTCCTGCCGCTTCCTCATAGCTGGAAGGTTCCTTGTTAATGATGTCACATAGCAGGGCTACATAACCGGAGTATGACCTAGGTCTCTTCCTTTCTCTGTGTATTCCTTCTGGAGCACCATATCTCTTTGCATCTACGATAGCCTCTTGTACCCATGCTGGTTTCCTCTTGTAAGAATTCTTCTCACGGGGTGGATCTACATGTTCCTGAGGTTCTTCTATTTCTCGATCTTCTTCTGGAGTTGCTTCATTCATTGTTGTATCTCAGGTCTTGGGTACTTCTGGTTCTTCAATGTCTTCAATAGGTAGTTTTATGGATTTGTGTTAAGATGAGTCCTCATCAAAAGTCACGTCCCTGCTGATATCGCTCTTCTTGTACTCTGGAAAGTATATTCTGTAGGCCTTCGAGTTTTCACTATATCCCATAAATATGCCCTTCTTTCTTGACGGGTCTAACTTCGTTCTTTTCTCCTTTGGAATGTGTATGTACACTGGCCAACCAAATATCCTGAGATGGTTGACTTCTGGTTTCTCGGCGGAGAAAGTTTCTTCTGGTGTCTTGTCGTCCAGTACTCTGTGTAGAGTACGATTCTGTACATACACGGTTGTTCTTGCAGCTTCTGCCCATAGATGCATGGGAAGATCCTGATCATGAAGCATTTCCCTTGCTGCTTCCATAATCGTTCTATTCTTCCTCTCTGCAACTCCATTTTGCTGTGGATTGTATGGAGTGGTCAACTCCTTCTTAATCCTTGACTTTCTGCATAATTTCTTGAATTCTTCTGATGTGAATTCTCCGCCATTGTTTGATCGAAAGGTCTTGATTTTCTTTTTTGTGTGATTCTCCACCAAGGCTTTGAATTCCTTAAATTTGCTGAATACTTCATCTTTGCCCTTGAAGAAATATATCTAGGTCTTCCTAGAAAAATCATCAATGAAAGAAACATAATATACATACCCACTCAATGAACTGGATGACATCGAGCCGCATACATCAGAGTGGATGACTTCCAAGATTCCTTTTGCTTTGCTCTTGCTACTTGAAAATCTCTTCTTTATGCTCTTTCCCTTTGCACATCCTTTGCAGATGCATTCATGCTTTGTCAAGATTTCAGGAAGACCGTTAACTGCTTTGCTTGCAAATGATAGTGCTCTATAGTGCACATGTGGAAGCCTTCTGTGCCATAATTCACTTGGCTCCATAGAGTCATGGACCAAGGCTTGTTCAGGTTGGCCCTTTAGTTTGTATAAGCCTCCCTCTTGCTCTCCAATCACTACTGCATCATCTATGGTCTTTCCTTTTGGCCACATAAGAACTTCGCCATCAATAAATGCAACCCTCATACCTTTTTCATCCAATACAGATATGGAGAGAGGATTCTTCTTGAGTCTTGGTACATATATAACATCCTTCATCTTCAAAGATTTTCCACAGTTTAGCTTGTAAGAGGCTTCACCACTTCCTTTTATAGTGTATTGGTAGTCATCTCCAAGTTTCACCTTGTGAGGTGACTCATGTTCAGATAGTTCACAAAGGATTCTTTAAATCCTGTCATATGCTTGGAAGCCCCACTATCTACAAGCCAATCGTTGCTCCCATGTGAAACAGTTCCTGGGAGAGTTGAAATCAGATTATTTTCTTCATCGCTTGAAGAATCTTCACTGTCACCTTTGGTTCTCTTCCTGGGAGGTTCATCATCCTTTGCAGTGTGAGCATGATGTCTCTTCTTCTTGTTGTTTTTCTTTTTGTTCTTGGGACAATCTTTGGAAAAGTGTCCATTCTCATCTAAAGTATAGCATCTAACATTAGATAGATCTCTTTTGGGTCTTCTAAGATTATCCCTTTGATTATGGTGGTGATGTTTTTCTTTCTTAGGATGAGAGTGCTCTTTTTTGTTGTTCTTGGTGTGTGATGTGAGAGCTTGGTCTTCATTTCCCATCTTTTCTTCCCGAGCTACAAGTTGAGCTTCTTCTTGCGAGCATTCCTCCCACAACCTACTGAAAGTGATGAACTTCCTTCTAGTACAAATACCTTGAATAAATGAGTCCCATGACCTAGGGAGATGATTGAAGGTGGCCATCACAACTTCTCCATTCTCTATGTCTTCTCCCATAGCTTCAAGTTGTTCTTTGATTTGAGGGACCCTTGTAAAGTATGACTGTATGGTCTCCGCATTCTGGATCTTGACATTCTTCAACTGATTTCGCTAGGTCATCTTCCAATTTATATTCTTTCCTTCAAATAGCTTGGTCAAGGAATCAAACATCTCTTTAGGTGTATTTAAGGAAGACACATGTGGTATAAGGTGATCCTTGATAGAATCAACTATAATCCTCTTGGCCTTGACCAAGTTCTTACAGTGTAAGGCTTTAGCCTCATCTCCCTCTGGAACTGGAACCTCTCCACTTATGTAGGTGTCCAATTCATTTTTTTTAAGAACAAGTGAAATCCTATACTTCCATGCTCGGAAGTTATCAGCTCCTTCAAGCTTGTTGCCGCCTAATTCGCACCTCGGGTAATGTGGCAGAAATCTTCAAGCCACTGGAGCGACCTTGGGGGCAAGATCGAGCTAAGTGCTGTCACCTGATACTCAACTCCTCTGTTTAGGCCAACTCCTAGTGAAGCCAAGGGGGGTGGACCCTAATGAAAAGTAAAATCTAGGGTTTTTACCCTACGAAAGAAATAATTAATTCTAGGAGTTTTAATATGGAATGGATGAAATTAAAGATTACCAATTACTGCAAACAAGATTAACCTTAGCAACACTTTAACTCAAATTAGATACACAACATTCAAAGACACATTGCAAGATTGACTTATGCAAAAAAGAACAGAATAGACCAGTGCTGAAATGAAAAGTGTGCTTGCAAATGCGGGTTGCTAGTGTAGTCTTAGTGAAAGTGTTGCAATGTCTCGGTCGGTAAATTTTAGATTATTAAATGAATTGATAAAGGAATGGGTAAATTCTTGGTTGATTTTATTTATGTGGTAATGATCTTGATTAGCTTAGGGGATGGGAACTCCCAATATACCCGGAGGTACGAGGAGTATGTCCAAAACCATTAATCGATGCGGCTCCCTGTAAGGAATATGTGGGCTGGTTGGAGTCTCTAAGACTAGTTCAACACTACACCAACAAGGGTGTAGCCTAATGGCATCTCGAGGTCACTGCCTAGTTGTTTACGTTTCCTTTGTGGAATTTGCCACTGCAATGGCTTAATTCGAGGCATTAGATATTCGCCTGGGGAGATTACTTTCGAGAGTGGAAACTAATTAAGCTAGTCACCTAAATCCCTTTCTGATACTACCAACTAATTAGACGAAACTGCAGTCGAAGTAGAGCATATGGGGATGAAGGCCTTGTAAATTTTTAAAAGTTTTAGAACAAGTTTTCTGATTTAGAAAAAGGTAAAACCCATGAGTCTCTTTCTAGATTCAGTACTCGGGCAAAGTCTTTATCCATGAACCTGTTCTCGGGAAAGCGAGGGGGTTTATTTTAACTTAGCAGTGCATAACAAAATCGTTTTCTAATTACTACACTGCTCAAATATTTTCCCTTATGGTACTTACGTATAGCGCATTGGGTAAGTACTCAAATTACTTTTGCAAAACTTAAACAAAGCATGAAATGATGAAGAAAAACAACTACGCTAACAACATATAAAGAAAATAGAAAAAAAAGGACACTGACACAAATCTCCCCAAGGGTGATGGAGACCGAGCTCTAAAGAGCCTACTCGAACTTGCTTTTATTAATCGGTTACATTGCTTTATCAGAAATGCCCTTTGGTCCTTGTTATCTGGGATCCAAAGGCTTACAAAATACAAGGGAAAGAAGCCCAACAAAGGGGAAAGCCTCCTAGGACCTCTAGATGTCCAAAAAAGGTATTTTCGGGCAGAGTTTCCTTCTCTTTTTTGACGGGCCTTCTAAAAACCAGCAAGCTAATGTCAGTGAAAGATGCCCAAAACACTTTGGAATTGTCAAGACCAAGGACAAAAAACTTGTCCTCGGCAACGGCGCCAAAGATGTTGCCGCCTAATACACACTTTAGAACACGGGGAAGTCTATAACCCGCTTTGTGTGTCCTTGGGGGCAAGTTAGAGATGGGGACCACTATCACCACAGTCTACCAACTCCTCCGTTTAGGCCAAATCCCAACAAAGCCAAGGCGGGTAGTCCCTACAGGAAGGTTTATTAACAATTTAGTTAAAGGGATTTTATTTTATTAAGGTTACAAAGTTACAAGGTCAGTGCGTAGATTAAATGGAGCCAAAAGATTACAAGTTACAAACTTACAAAAGAATTAAGAATGATTATCAACAGTTGTCTAAGGCTCTAAGCTAAGCAAGATCTACAATATTAACAATATGAACAATGTAAATGAATTACACAATATGAACAAGTGCTAAAGAATGGTTAAACAAATATACAATGATACCTGAAAGGAAACAAGATATACACCGGATGAACAAGTTATTATGCCAAAGATCAAACGATAGATTGCTTTCAAGTTACAAGATTAAACAATGTTTTACTCAAGCGTGCCATAGTACTTTAAAGATATTATACTTGAAAGTGCAAGGCACTGAAATGAAATTAAGATGCTTGCAAGATGTACCTGTAAAACGAAAGCCTTGAAAAGAAAGGACTTTCAAGCGAATACAGAAACGGAAATGTGGGTAAGACGTTTTGCAATGTCTCTTGGTTCGTTTTAATAAATTTTATTAAAGTTGAAGTCTTTGATTAAGTTTTAGATCCGGTGGTGTGACTACCCCAATCTAGTATTTTTCAAGTCAAAGAGGGAGTGCTGGTGCACTCAAAACAGTGGAAACAAGTCCACCTGTAGCTCCTAGGTCAAACCCCAATGCCCCGATGCTCAACAAGGAGGACGTAGAACACCTAGAGACCCCCACGGTCTTCTACTCCAACTAGCTTCCGAGGTCACTGCTTTTAATCAACCGGAAAAATAACAAGATGGATGCCTATTAAACTAGAGCCCCTAAGCCTCTCTGCTTTTCATACCCTTACCTGAGTTCTGTAAAGGGAGATAACAGGGGGGCAAAGTATACACAGACAGTTTAGGTTTTATATTTTAAATAAATTGCAGATTTGTTTTTACAGTAAGCAAAATGAATTACAGAATTAACAAGATAATAGAGTCAACTTGAGTGTTATCTCTTATGGGAGGTGTCGGTACTTGATCTCTGGACAATTAAGAAATGAAATTGCTTTGCAGGAAAGTAAAAGATTGCAGAAAGTAAAGTGAGCTAATTAAGGTTTCCTAAAGCCTCTAAACGTTTCCGTTTTTCATACTCTTGATCTGAGTTCCCTAAAGGGAGATAACGGAGGGTAGAGGATACACAGACAGTTTAGGTTGTATGTTCCTTCAAAACAGTAAACTAGGTGACAGAAAGTAAAGATCTAACTAAATGTTTTGTTTGGAAAAGAAATGCTTGAAACTAAACTAATCTAAACAAAATATACTAACCACACATCAATTTCTCTAAAGGAGAAGGTGGGTGAAAAAAAATAGAAAAATATTAAATCTACTTGAAACTGAAAGCACAACTACTTATCTACTTCCTACCTAATTACAATATGATTACAAATTACTTTGAAAGCTTTTAGAGAATACCCACGAGGAGACTCTCCCGAGGCTTACAAATAGCTAGAAAATAGAGTAAGAAGATAAGGGTTTGAATCCTTTTGAAACTGGTTGCAAGTTGAGGTGTTTTTGATGTGATTTGGGTAGAACCTCCCCTTGTAAATTGTAAAACCTGCTAAAAACCAGCAAGCTATGCTTGCTGGAAAATGACAGGAAGCTCAAAAGGAAGTTAGAAGATGTTAGTATAAAAATACATAAATTTTACAGTAAAAATATGGGTTTTAAAATATCAGAAAATTGAATATTAGAAGGCTAAAAAGTGCATTTCCAGCCACCTAAAACACAATAAGAAATCAGATCTGGAATATATAATAAAAATATAACATGGATCTGTTAAAGAAAACTAGATTTTGCTATTAAACAATAAAAAAAATATTAGTTCCTAAAACAGAAAACAAGATTAGAGATTAGGGCCTTGGAGGGAGAACTTTTTCAAGCTTGGATCCCTGCAAAGATTTTAGCTAAAGCTACAAAACTCACACATAGAGATGAGAACACCATAAATCATGCAAAAACCTTTGCAAAATCTTACAATGTTAATCACAAGTGCAAATAGAAAAACTTCTACCTACAAGTCTCTCCACAAAAACCTTTGTGGAGAGCTTCTATGATAAATAATGCAACAAGAACCAACCATAGACAGTTGCCTCACTCTTCAAGCCACAAAATGGGTGCACCAACAAATATATCCTCCAAAGATTGATGTATTATAAACCCCAATAGGGAAACAACATTACAACTGAATAAAACAGTAAACTAACCTCACTTCAATCTTTGTGACAGAGATGGTGGTCTGTCACAAAGATAGGTGGGTAAACAGAAAACTTGCATAAACTGAAATCTACTCTACTTCCTAATCTATTTACACATGTATTACAAGTGCTTATTAACTTTTGCAGAATACCCCAAGAGAACTTCTCGTTGGGGTTTACAAATATCAGAAAAAGAAAGGAAAGAGTTGAGGGTTTGAACCTCTTTTGGAACCGGTTGAAGGTTGAGGTATTTCTGGACCTATTTGGGCAGCACCTCCCCTTCACCTGTGTAAAACTTGTCACAAACCAGCAAGCTTTACTTGCTGGAAATTACAGAAAACTCAAAGAATTTGTTAGAAAAAGTTAGTCCCAAAAAATACTAATTTATAGTAAAAAATCTGAGCGAAAATATGACAGAAATATGAAGTTTAGAGGGTTTAAAACTGAGTTTCCAGCCACCTAAATGATGTTTAAACAGCAGAAATAAAAGCCTATACTAATATACTAAGGGTTGGGGCTTTAAAACCAAGGTTTTTATCACTATACAGTGATAAAAACTGAGTTTTAAAACTTTTTTTTTAAAAGTGCGAAAATGAAAACAGAGTTTTTAAACCAATGGAAAAGGCTCCTTTGTTCTAGTTCCCTGCAAACAAACTTATGAGATCTGCAAAATGTAAGTCAAGAGGTGAGCATATAAATAAATCCTACAAAATACTTTATAGGATCTTACTAGTCTACTCACAAATGCAGGTAAAAATACTTCTACCTGCAAGTCTCTCCACAAAATACTTTGTGGAGAGCTATCTAAGCTAATACAAAAGCAAAATCAAATAAAAATGAAGCAACTTACCTTACACAAGAAGCATGAAATGTAGACACCAAGACTTCCTCCAAAGATTACTTGATTAAATGGCCCAACTAGGGAAAGAAGATTACAATAGCAAGAAAGCTTGAGAGAAAAGTGGAGAAATATTCCTGCAGCATAACAATAGCATGAGAGATCATGTCAAATGAGGGAGTGAGACCCTCATTATATAGTTGAGGAAGACCCCAACCCCTTGAAGATCAATGGCTGAGATTAGATCTAGATCTAAGTTAAATCTCCACCACTAGATCTAGGTATTTGACTTTACATTCTTCTCAATCAATCTCCACCCTTAGATTATTTTCAATCAATGGCTAGGGTGCTTGATCCATGTCTTAAGCATTTCCACCCTTAGATCTAGGTATTTGACCAAGATCCTCCTCTCAATCAATGGCTTGGACTTCTTTTGGTAAAAACGTGGGCCCATAGGCTAGGCGCCCCTCCAAATATGGCTTTGACTCCTCCAAAATAGTGCCCTCCTCTAAACTTGGTGACGCCCTCCTCATTAGCTAGCGCCTTCACTTTTATGTGGACGCCCTCTTCTAAATTTAGCGCCTCTTCCAAGTTATGTAGCGCACCTCTAAACTTGTGGTAGCGCCCTTTTATTTTGGCAAGCGCCCTTTACATATGGTGGCACCCTCTTTATTTGTGGACGCCTCTAAATATGGTAGATGCCTCCACCAAGTTAGTGCCTCACTATATTGGTTAGCGCCCTTCCATATATTGATGCCCTACTATATTTGGTGAGGGTTTAATCTTTGTCTTGGCTCCTCTAGCGCCCCATCTTCATTGGTGGTTTGACTTTAGTCTTAGGCTTAGATTTTAGCCTTTGCTCCAAGATAAACTTTCAACCTTTAGACTTAGGCTAAAAGATTTAATCCACCTTAGATTTAATTTTTTAAAATTTAATTTAAAATTTCCCCATTTTTACTTAGGAAAAATTTAAAAATAAACTTCAAAAATTAATATCTTGGCCATGGGGGGGTGGAAAAATTTGGAATAAATTTTCCTAGGCTTGGCGACCCCGAAACAAAATTACCATGGCATTATTTGATTTTTTCCTTCAAAATCAAATAATATGAATTTTGACTTAGGAACATTAAAAATTTCCCTAGGGGAGATAGACCCCTCCTGACCAAAATTGATCTATCTCTTCAACCACTTATCAGAATGACATGGGACTCGAAGCAGTGGCTTAGGGGGTTTCATAGCAATTTTACCGTGCATTCATAGCCCCTATTACAAAATGCCATGCTTGAGCCATTACATTATTACATCAAAACTGAGTTAATTAACCACCAAGGGGTGAAGTTAATTAACTAGAAAAAATTAACAAAAATACAACAACACAACGAAACTCCGCAAGACTCTATACAAATGTCTAGCATGGTCATGAATAACACTTTGAACCCTTAGCCACTTCATGGACTTGACTGGTAGAACGCCCGTCACCACTTTGGAGGATTTTGAGTGAAAAACCAAACCGATTAAACTCGTTTACACAACAAGATCAATTGGAAAGGGAAAAAACACTCGATGAGGGGACTTCCCTAACAACCAGTTCCATGGTGTGGCATCCATATCATATGACCCATACCAGCACATATAATTACATTAATTTTCCCACGCAGGGGAGCGGACATTTCGTTTTACAAAGGGGCAATTGCCCTACAGAAGTGAAAAAATCTTTAGATTTTTCCAAGGTACAATTTGTACAACTATGTACATCTTCATGTACATGGAGTTGCCACCTAGTCGAAATAGGTGGGAAACAACACCATAGCATGCATGTTCATCATAATGTGTACATCAAGTATCATAGAGTATAGGAGTGCATCAACATCATAGCTTGCATCATCATTGTAGTGTGTACATCATAATGGGTAAGAATGCATCAACATCATAGAGTGCCATATATCATCATCAGTTTAGGCAACGTAAACATCAAAGGTTCATCATCATCTCATGTATTATGTAATATGCATTATCATAACATGGTAGCATGCATCATTATTGCATACCTCATATATGCATCATACTCATCACTGTAAAATATTGTATTCATGTACATCACACATCACTTGTACATGCCACTATATTGATTCACTGTAAATGTATCACTGTTGTTCATACAAACTTCCACACTTCACTAGACACATGATTGTTCGTACATACCTTGTTGTAGAAGATCCCAACTCCTGACTTTTTGAAGAGAGTACTGTAAGGAGGCTCGGATCTATTGGCAAAGAGGGCAGCAATAAAACACCCAAATCATTGTCAACGTTTGACTGTGCAAGCTGTAAAAGCTTGGGTCACCCAAACTTGGACTTGAGCAGCAGTAAGCTCAAACTTGTACTTGTTATAGGAAGGACTTCCACAAACTCGGGTCTGTGTAGGCTGGGACTGTTGAAGTATGTTGAATTAAACTCCCAAAAAAATATACAGTCTGCTGCCTCAAACCAGCGAATAAGAGACTCAGTCAAACTACCAAAAGGTGACCTCAGTCCAACATTAAACCAACGAAAAACTAGTCTAAAACACCCAAGAAAAAATGTTACTGTGGAAAATTCGAGTACTTCTGTTGTTAGATAAAACCACCGAAAATCTCAGTCCACAAACCAACGAATATCCTCAATCACAAGCTTCCAATATGTTGCATTTGTTATATTTGAAATGTGACAAAGGTTGGTGTATTTATACACAATTTAGGCATGAGAAGGAGGGTATTAGGGCCAACTTCTAGGTAAGAATAAAAAGCTTTATTAATTTAAGAAATTTTTTAAACTATCATTAATTAAAGGGGCTGACTTCTTGTAGGAGAAATGTTTAATTAAAAAATGCTTTAATATTTAAGCTTTTAAAGGGGTTGACCTTCAATGGGAGGTCTAGCGTGGTCAACGGTGTTGCCGCCTAATTCATACTTTAAGGAACAGGAAAATCACAACCTGCTATGTGTGTCCTTGGGGGCAAGCGAGAGCTGGGGACCACTGTCACCACAGTCCACAACTCCTCCGTTTAGGCAGGATCCTAACAGAGCCAAGGGGGGAAGTCCCTACGGAAGACTAAGTTCCTGATTTATTAATTAATTACAAATTAAAGGGATCTTATTAAGGTGTGAGGCTAAAGTTTTGAGAGATGACAGTCAAACCAATGCAAGATGCAATATTTCAATGACAGTCAATCCTTTTAATATAACCAGTGCCTAAGTAATGGAGTCAGAGAATGCAACTTTCAATGGATGCAGTCTAGGTTAATTATCCCACAGGTTAAGTTATCTAACAATGAGATGAGAACAAACTATGAACAATACACACAGTTATGAAAGATTTATGAACAATATTATCAAGATAAATGAAAAATAATATAATCACAGTTGAGTAATATGAACAGTATTAGATAGTTGAGCAGTAATATTATGAATAAACTTGATGATGACAATGCTCAGATAAACAGCAGAAAAACGTAAACCAGTTGATTAATGTCCACAAGTTAGAAAACTATTAGGTTTGCTTTGCAGGTGAAACAACAACTGAAAGGAAACAAGTGCAATATTGGAGTGAAATGCTGCTGGAATGAAAAAGTTATAGAACCGGTTTTGCAATGTATCTGGTTTATTTTAGATAGATTTTATTAAGGTTTTTCCTCTTGTAGTTTTAGTTTTCGAACCAGTGGTGTAACTTCCCCTACCACATATCCCCTTAAGCCAAAGAAGAAGTGCTGCTGTGCTCAACAAAGTGGGAACAAAGCCCACCCGTAGCTTGCAGGTCACCCCCCAAATGCCCTGGTGCCCAACAAGGGAGGACGTACTCGCCGTGAGACCCCCTATGGTCTCTCACCCCCCGTGGCTTCCAAGGTCACCGGTTTTAGTTGGCGAAAAGCAATATGTAGTGGATGCCTATTACTAGAACCTCACTACTCTCTGTCGTATCTCGGAAGACCCCGAAGGGCGATGACCAAGTAGAGGAACAGAGGCTAGTGAAGTTGTTGGTTTATTTTAGGGGTAAATTTTAATCTTGGTGATTAGCATGCAAGGTTAATTTTATACTATCAACAAGATCAACCAAGCGGTATCCCTTATGGGAGACGCTGGTACTTGATCTTGGACTGAAAAAAGCAAAGTGTGAAGGTTTATAGCAGAAAAAGAAGTTGTTCTAATTAAGCTAAGCCCCCACCTCTCCTGCTTTTCATACCCAACTTGAAGTCCCTAAAGGGAGATGACAAGTTGGGACAGAGGATACACCGGATCAGTGGGTTGTATGGTTACTCCTTTGACAGAAATAAAAATTAGATTTAATTACTTTGAATAGAAACTTGAAAGGAAAATGCAATTAGCTAAAACAATATCCTAACCACACAACAATCTCTGTAACAGGGAAGGTGGGTAAACAAAAATAAAACTTGCATAAAAAATAAATCTAAGCAACTAGTGTTCTAGGCTATCTCTACACTACTAATATACAGATTTACAACAGCTTTCAAAGCTTTAGAGAATACCCCAAAGAGAACTTCTCTTTTGGGGTTTACAATCTTGTAGAAAAGAGAGGAAAAATGGAATAAGCTAGCTATGGAGCAAACCTCCCTCCATCGGATGGAGGAGGAGCAAAGTCAACGTTGACTTTGCTCCTCCTCCGTCCGATGGAGGGAGGTTTGCTCCATAGCTAGCCCACGCTAGGAAAAATTGAGGTTTTTTGGCTTCTTTTGGACCAAAACTTTTCTAGGGCTTTTCTAGGCAATTTTGGGCAGCATAACCCCCTCTTCTGTGCATAAACCTGCAACAAACCAACAACTTTACTTGCTGGAATTTATTGCAGAAACACTAAAACAGAAAGTTAGCACAGATTAGTATAAAACCCAGAAAAATTATTGAAAAATCTAAGCTTGAAATTTTGAAAAAAATGAAGTTTTAGTGGCCACAAAATGAATTTTTGGCCTCTAAATGATATATGAACAGCAGATTTATAATTCTATACTAATCTATAATGAAAGAAAGCCCTAAAACAAGGGTTTTATTCACTATACAATGAATAAAACCTAGTTTTAGGAGAGAGAAAGAGAGATGGACGAAAATGCAGATTTGAAGATGAAACCCTTGGAGAGATGTCCTTGGCTTAGAAAACCTGTAAACAAATATTAGATCTACAAGAAAATGTAACCCTAGTGATGAATATCTAACAATCTCTACAAAATACTTTGAAGAAATTTGCTAAACAATTCACAAAAGAGGGTGAAAATACTTCTACTCTTTAATCTCTCCACAAAATACTGTGGAGAGCTAACTAGACTAATACAAATATGCAAAAACCAAATACAAGATACAAGTTACCTCAACAATGGACCATGAAGAATGTAGAACAATAGCACAATGTT